>OMLF01050803.1:6932-27666 GCA_900302615.1 Holocentrus rufus
GAGCCAATGAAATTGTTTCACCCCCCACCCCCTTCCCCAGTGCTGTGTGTCCCATTTGTTCTTCGCTCGCTCACATCCTCACACCCCTCTTTTACCGTCCACCCTGCTCCTCTTTGTCTGCTTTTCTTTCAAAAAATCCTTTTTATTTGATGATGTGACACTTTATTGACGCTTGGAGGGAAATTCTCTTTCCCCATGCAGAGCGAGGTCAGAGTCCAGGGTCACCTGGAGCTGAGAGGGATTTCCCGACTTGCCAACGTTGACTTTTGAACTCCGACTGGGCCGACCTGCCTCCAAATAATTACACCTGTTGTACAGTGAAGACAGACAAGAAGGTCTGGAGAGGGTAAAGTTGGATTTAAAACCGTTTTAACGTACATGTTTTGTGCATAACGCCACTCAATCAGGACGCCTGTCTCGGTTTAAAATCGTCAGTCCAGCGAACATGCAGGTGTGCAGCGTTTCGCTCCGGGACACTTCTGAATACACCGTCCTCAATGTAATTAGTAATGCATTCTGTTACAATACTTACTCAGATTACTTTTAGAATGCATCTTGAAAACCATGTGAAGCACTGCATTGTTAGTATTATTTAAAATAGCTCATTCCTTGATGATATTGGTTTGTGGTTTTCTTTACATAATGCTATTCTAGATAGTCAATTTGTAAATTATTTTACACATTAAACTCGAAGGTGGTGTAAATTCTGGTGAGCTGCCTTGAAATAATGTTAGCTACAAGTATTCCCCTCAAAGTTTACAAAAGTACTAACTTAACATGGACATATTACAAATACTTTATTTTTTGTATTCTGAGTACATAAATGCCATTTCTGTTACTTCCCGACAATAAAAATCATTTCCACTGCTGACAGAGGATACACCGGCTGTCATCAGGACTGAAGCTGTGACGTTTGGTGCCACAAAAGACGATAATGCACTTATAAAAGTTTCATACATAAGAGTATAATGCACATATAAAAGATTCATGAAAAACATGAGAATGACACCAACCCACAACACTTTTTTTTTTTTAAAAAGCAGAGACTTTATCTGAATTACGCTGCATCTTCTTTGACGGCCGTGACAGACCAGAGTGCCTGACAGCAAACCTTCATCACATCACGATTTAGGTCAAGTTCTTCCTTTTTTTGTGTGTTTCTCATTTTATTTATTTATTTATTCATTCATTCATTCATTTAATTTTAACTCTGTTCATAGTTATTGGTACAGTACCCGTCAAGAGGGTCACACACCAGCTATACACTGTGCAACACACTTACATAAAGACAAAATAACAGAAACACCCTCACAATATATGAATAACAAGCACCTAATAAGGAGTGGGGTCATGCATTTGCTCTCAGAATAGCTTCAATCCTCCTTGGAATGCTTTAATACAAGTCATGAACTCTGTGCAGGAGGATATCGGACCTCCATTTCTTTGAGGAATGAAGGAGGTGGAAACCTACAGTGCACAAGTTTAAGATCTGGAGGCCGCAGACTTAATCCTGGTGTTCATGAAAGCAGAATATGACCACGCAGAGACCATGTGAGTCTTGCAAGATGGCTGACCAGACCGTTATAGATCCGCCATCATGTGTAACAGCTGTCAGCGCACTCTCCAGATGTCTGCAAAAAGTGTGATAGATGACTAATCGGATCGTATTACTTTGTCTCTATTGCTCGTTGGTCCAGGTTTTCCGCTCCTTACACCAGGTTATGCATCATTGTGCATTGCAGCTGTTTCCAGATGACTCATAATGTGCAGTTTTGTTGATGTGGCGCCACAGAGGAACGAATTCTTTGGTAATTTCTGCAATTTCTCCCTTGTTCTTGATTGATCAGGATCTGTATTTATAACGGTCTATCTATCCCTGCAGGTTCCAACTTGTGACTCTTCCAGTGCAGTTTGTCACTTGCTGGCATTATTTATTTGCTGAGAAGGCCTTATCTGAATGGCAAGGGGAAGGGTCTTGATCATTTCTTTGCAGTGCTCACAGTTTTTTTGTGGCTGCAATTCAGGCACGGACAACTTGGCCCGCTTACAGCTTTGTCTCCTGTTGCCTTGAAAACTCCCGAGAACTAAAGCGAGAACTCTCAAAAGGATTTTAAAGCTGCCATTTGCCATTCAGTAGGCCTCGGAAGAAATTTTGTCATTTGTAAACATTTTCAAAACTTGCAGAAATGGATGGTGTCTAACTAAATCCTTCCCGATAATTTACTACATTTTTACATTTGTTTATGTATGAAAGATTTTCACAC
Organism: Holocentrus rufus; assembly: GCA_900302615.1. Lineage (NCBI taxonomy): Eukaryota > Metazoa > Chordata > Actinopteri > Holocentriformes > Holocentridae > Holocentrus > Holocentrus rufus. The sequence goes on from OMLF01050803.1 coordinate 9,197, forward strand.
ATTAAATTTGATTAGAATCGATGTAATTTTGAAAAAACAGATTGGTAAGTCGTTTGCCACCTGTGATGACCCGCTACATGCATTTGTTCTTTCTTACAAAAGATAACAGCTCCTAAACAGACACGCTAGCTAGCTAACCACAGCTAAACTTTATCAGGGAACGCCGGTCACACAGCAGCCAGATGTGACATATTTAACGTGAGTCAGTGTTCGCTTTTCGTTTGCAAAATAATCGGGTTGAAAAGCAGCAGCAGAAGTCCGTGCATCCAGTCCCTTTGAACGGAGAAGAATGTGCAGATTTAAAAAAACATCCCAGGTTTGAATAAACCAGTTTAAATCACAGACTGTGACAGGGACGGTTATGTGGAAACCCCGTGGATTTTCCCCACAGAGAAAATGTGTCGGATCTAGAATTCCATATTTGGGAAAAGCTTTGCGCTCAACTTTACATCTTTTGTAAATGTGATTTAGTTACTTAGAATCCGTTTTAATATGGCGTGTCTTGTCATTTTGGATAATGTTATTTTCTGGCTGGCTACATGCACATACAAGCGTGTTCACAACCATGTTCATATATACAAATACATGCACGAAATAACACACATGCACGCACAAGCTCACATGCATATATAGAAAATAGACAATAATGCTCGCATACACACAAACATGCAGATACAGTACGTGTCATTATTCCTTTGTTCTCTCTCTCTGACACGCACACACACGCACACACACACGCATCCTGGTTCTAAGTAGAGGATGGTTCAGGATAGACTTCATTATACATACACAATTAATGTTTAATCTCCTCCTCACCTCCAACGAGCGCCGTAACTCCCACTCTCTGCAGGCCCATCAAACTTTCATAAGGGTAATCGAGATAAAACCGAAATGGAATAACTTCCATTCCTCCCACAATCCCGGAGGAAAGGTGGCAGAAAACGTTTCCAAGGTGTTACAAGGTGCCAGACAGCTCTCAGAATTAGCTTCTCCGCCCCGAAACGCGCCGCCCGCCCATCGCATCGGTATTGAGTGTAAATGTTTTCCAATAGAATATTCTAAGGGCCCCTGAGGGATTGTGTGTGAGTGTGAGTGTGTGTGCGTGAGGGCAGATTTGTGTGCGTGCACTCAAAGTTCGCGTTAGGTCTATTCTCCATTGGCAACATCAAAATGCCCTCAAAGCCAGGCTCTGTGAAATGCTGAAAGATTTTGGAAAATTGTTCTTTTTTTATTGAGGGATTAAGAAAGCGAGGAGTTCAGCCACGGTAAGCAATCGCATTCCCTCCCAGTAGTTCAGTGTGTGTGTGTGTGTGTGTGTGGATACCAAGCGTGTGTCCATGTAATTTCCTGCCAGTCTGTCATATGAATTTTTTCTTGCACGCGGAGCTTCGTGAGTCTTATATAAGGTAGCTCGGATAGGGAGAACCGGTCATCCAAGGATCTCCTGGATTAGATTGTGTGTGTGTGTGTGTGTGTGTGCATCAGGGACACAGAGGAAGATAGAGAGAGGAGAAAGCAACAGTAAGGGACAAAAAAAAAAAAAAAAAAACATCAGTGAATGACGAAAATACGTGGAAATAAACTTTCCCCAAGGGTGCCATATGTTCATGCATGTATGCATTTGCACAGTGAGTACATCCAGATGCATTAAGTAATGAGCAATACATTACATATGTACACATATGGGGCACCACGCGCTCGGTTCACCACTAGAGGACGCTCTTCCCCCCGTGAACTTTTGACCCCTGCCGCTGCCGGGCGTTCAGATGATGCCACGTCCGCGCGATATTACGTGATCGCCTTTTGATTAATTAGGCGAACGTGATCGCGCACGCTGACAGCACATGTGGACGGAGTCGGAAGATTAAAGGGGCAAGCTGACACAAAAAAGAGGAAGGGGGGGGGGATAAAAAGAGGACATAAAAGGCTGACAGAGAGCGATTTTGTGTGTTTCTCGTGCAGCTCAACTTTCAGAGATATGCTGCTCTGTATCTGAATTAAAATACACGCTCGGTTTTTAACCCTTGATCTGCCAGCGGGATGAGATAATCCCACTTGTTTCCAATGCAGTTTCACTAGTTTCTGGAATTTTTCTTGTTACAAGTATAAATATGTTGAAATAAGGCAGATCAACCCACTCGGATCAAGAAAATGACACTTGATTCAAGAAAATTCTGGAAACAAATTGGATTAGTGGGATTATCTCATCCCACTGCCAGATTTTTTCCTTGTTTGAGATGAGATGAGACTAAATAACTTGTTAAGATGTTTTTTTTGTTTGTTTTGTTTTGTTTTTTTGCAGTGCGACTTCTCGTCGTGCAGGGATGTGAGTTCCGTAGATTTCCCCCGTTGCTTCCTCCGTCCTCTCTCCTCCTCTTCTTCCTCTTCCTCCTCCATCTTCTTCTCCCTTTGCCCCCCGTGCCGCCCCTCCGCCCCGCCGGAGTCGGCTGCCATGAGCTCATCAGAGAACGCTCACCTACCGGAGATGTTCACTCTTGTCAAGTTGTGTAACCTCCCCTCCTCTCTCCTCGTCTTACATCCTGACCCTCCGCTGAACTTGCCGTGCGGGGAGAGCGAGGCGATGGAGGCTTCGCCGGAGACGAGCGGAACGCTGCATTTTGATCCACCGCGTTCGTGTCCTTCACCGAAACAGCGAAAATCTGTTAAAGATGAGGCAACAAGGCGGCAGAGTTGGATTCTGTATATTTCCAGCTCAATGGAAACTTTAAAAGAGATTGAGTTTATTCCCCAAAAAATGATTCATGCTCTCTGTAAAGGCATCAAAACTCAATCAGCCATTAAAGGGGAAGCTAAACACATATTCTTCAATAACACAGTTAAATATTGTGTATGAAATTGCTTAAAATATACAAGCAGAGAAAAAAAATCATGTAATTGTTTAAAAAGCTTCATTATTACACCACCTTTTGGACAAATGGAGTCCCTGCATTTGGAAATAAGTTGCAATCCTTCAGATATAATACTTTATAAAATATTTTAAAATATCCATCATCATGTGGATATAAACAAAGCTAATCAATCAGTATTTCTATCAGCCAGATAAAATCAGCAGACAATTTCAATTCATCCTGTATTTTTCTTTTCTTTTTTAAATTTTTTTTCTTTTTAATTTCATGATCTTTATAGTAGCGGTGGATTTGAGCAGGAGTATTCATTACACTTCCCTCATTTAGATTTTTTACTGTGTGCCGTGCTGGATATGAATACTGTGAGTTTGATTTGCAACGCGCTCTGACAGCTGCTTGCACAGCACTCGATCAGCCAATCCTCTCGTCCCCTGCCGGCCTCTCGGCCAATAGGACGGCGGAGGGCCCTCGGGGGGTGTGTCTCATTAGCTAGATTCCAGGACCTGGCTCTGGCCCACTGTACCCACTCAGCCGGAAAGGATGCAGTCCAGAGGGGGATGCATCATCTCCATCATCATCTCCCCTCTCCCTCTCCTGCCCCCGCTCCCTCTCTCCCTCTCTCCCTCTCTCCCTCTCTCTCTCTCTCTCTTCAGGAAATGAGAGAGCAGAGGAGGTGAGGACAGACAAGGAGGGATAGTTCGCTGTGGAAATCAAATACACAAAACTATCTGGGTTGTAACTTTTATTTATAAACACTTTATTTACAATGAGGACACGGGACAACTTCACATAAAATGGAAAGTAGTGCCTAAGACATGAAGATATTAGTGCTTGACCTAAGATATAGATGGATATACCGTAAAACATAATAAATAAACTGTGGTAGTCGTAGGTGTGTATCAGAACAGGAAGATGAGGCTAATATTTGGACGTCAGAGGGATCAGCTGTTGATGTATAAAAGGGGACAAAGACTTTTCCAATCTATCCGTGTGGTTTTAAGTGCATCCACGCAAAGTCACGAAACCCCGTAAACAGGTTCCTCATAAGTCCAAGTGGCACTGACCAGCTTTCTACACCCATTGGCTGAAAGGGTTCCACTGCTGAAAAGGGGCGGGGCTTAGCACAAGCAGGGCCGTAACTTCCACGTGTGACCTTGGTGCTTCTTGTATAAAAAAAAAGTGATTTTCCCACTTCACATTATCAGACACCAGTTTCAAATTGAAGTCGAAACATCTGCATTGGTAGACGTACGGCTGCCTCCTGCCCCAGCAGCAGCATTATGTTCCGGGTTTTCGTGCTCCTCCCTTACGCAACAGCTATTTTGGGTACGCGGCCTGGGACCGAGGGCTGGTTTATGTAGCCGTGCAAACAAGTTATCCAATTCAGGAAATTTAACACTATCTAAATGCGCCTCCTGGGGGGGCAGCGAGGTAGAGGAGGCGGAGGGGTTAGATAAGGCTCTTCTCATGGTCCATCAGGTTCAATATAAATCCTCACTCTTGAGAGACCAGCGCTGACCTTTGCAGGCAGGCTCCATATCATACAAATACCCGCCCGTCCACCACAGCGATCGCCACTTGTGCGCCCGCCGCCGCCCGGCTGAGCTGCGATGTCTCCACAGGAAGCAACGAGCAAACTTTTAAGTCAAGGATTTTTTTTTTTTTCTTCTTTCGGAGGTCAGTGTAACATGCCCCGAGACCACAAAGCATCTTGAGAGGCAGGTGAAATATTCAGGCAAAAATCAAAATAAAAGCCACAGAGGAAGAAGTAAAGGAAAAAAGAATCAAACCACTGCTGTGGCACAAATGGAGACTTTCATTCAAAATGAGACATCCACCATTAGAAAAAAAAAATGACACATATAAGAGGCAGATTCTGGGTTACACTTAAATTCATGAGCCATCCAAGTCCAGAAGGCAAGAAATAATCATCTGTGTTTTTGAAATACCAGCTTCCCAGTAGTTTTCCCCCAAAATGGATATATTGTATTTTGTGTAATGAATCCACCACCATAGACATGCACAATCAAAATATGATTTATCATAAACTAACACCAGACTCGCACCAGAATGCTCTAATAATTATGGTGAGTCAGAAATAAACCCAGAGTATTAAAACCACTTGAATATTAATGGAAGTGTTAAAGCGGAATCACATTTATTTCCTTCCTGGGTCAAGTACAGGAAAGAAAAACACTGTTGGAAAGACCATTATTCAAATGAGAGTGCACAAGCCTTAATAGAAATCAGTCGAACCATTAACTTCTGTTTTAGCATAGCCTGGTAATTTTGTTTCCAACATTTGTAGACATGATTGACTGTGCTGTTGCTGTCTATTAGTTCATGTAAATGTGGCCCCATCAATATTCTCCAAAAAGCCTCATTCAGGACTTAAAAAGGAACCAAATAAAGCAAAATTAGGGTTACCGTGGTGGCTTAATCTGAACTAATGCCGGCTAAAACCAAAATGAGTGGTCCAAGAGTGGTTCCATCATTCACTGTTTGCACCATTCAGTGGGACAAGGCTGATATGGAGCAAGAATTCACCTTTGACCTCATAGATATGGCGTCTCTGGTCGTCTCTGTTTCCCGAGGAGAGGGGGAAAAGGAAAATATATGAGAGCTGTGGCATTTTTTTTGTTGCTACAATGCATCTTTATATTAGGTAAATAACATTATGCACGCTTATTCTGTTTGAGTCCCAGAGCCCAACCATATTTCATGCATGATACATGTATGATTTCGGTCTATTTAACTTTTGATAATCAGGTCATCCCATTGAGGTTAAAAGAGCTGACAAACAAACATACAACAACGTGCATAAGCAAAAATACAATTAAAACTTCAAACAAGTGCAAATTCGTCGCAAAGCATTCACGCCAGCCTTAATCATTTTAAACCCGCCGATGTCCGTGCATTTTAAGTCATTTTGCAAAGCATCATCCACTGCAATCTGTGCTTGTGATCAATAAATCATTTTGTGTGGTAAATCTAGAGATCTAAAAATCAAAGGGATTTCTGTGTTACTTCTAACAAATTATGACTGACATTGTGTTGCGCACCACTAAAGGAAAATTATTTAAACTTTTTTTTTTTTTCTTCATTTCTCCCAAATGCTTAGAAAATAGTCGCACCCTGCAGAGATGATCGAAGAAGCAGGGATCCATCTTGACACAACACCCTTTCATCTTGCCTCTAAACGCAGCTCATATTGAATGGATAGATTAAAAAAACATTGCTGCCTACGTTAGATACAGGCCAGCACTCACACTCCATAATTATTAGCCTGCTGATTGCACATGAGTGTTTTTGGATGTTGTATCTGGCTCTACAGATGATAGAAGTTGTTGTATTTCCCCCCACATTTTCCCGGCTGTCAAAAATTGCATTCTGAGAAAGCCATACTCCTCTCATCAAGAGTCATAATTTACTTGTCAAAGCAGGAGTCCTCTCAGCATGCGGGAGACTCCCCGGGGTTATAATTGCGAGACGGTTTGGTTCTCCTGAAATGCCTCCAGTCAAGATGGAGCACGGGCCTGCTAGTCAAAGCTTTGTGTGCTCTTCCTTTCAAAATGGCCATTTACGCAGAAAATTGTAAAACATGGTAAAATTTGACCAGCTTCACTACACTTTCACCATCAACTCCTTGTCATGAAATACTTTCAACACTGATTGCTTTGGTGTTCAGAAAATAATCTATAGGGTAACACAAGGTCCCCATCTTGTGGTGAAAGGAGGAAAGTCATTCTGGCAGGACCAGTCACACTGGAAAAAAAGCTCCAAGTAATTCAGTCTCATCTTCATTGGTGAAATCTTCTTCAAAGGTAAGAAATCTGCCAGTGGAATGACATAATCCCACTTGTTGTGAAAGCAGCTTTGATTGTTTCAGGGATTTTTCTGGGATCAAGTATGAAAATGCCGAAACAGGGCAGAAAAGGCAAATCAGTATCAAGAAAATGACACTTGATTCAGGAATATGCTGGGAGCAAATTGATTACAAGTGGGATTATCTCAAATGGCAGATTTTTTTTTCACTTGTTTTAAAAAGAGTAGTAACTAAATAACTTGAGATGATCCAAGTTTAATGTCATTTCATTTGTTAAATTTTTGAACAAGCTCATGAATATATGAATGAATCAAGTCAGTAAGCAGGATGGAAGAAATCACTTAATTTAATTTCACATGTTCACAAGTTTTTCATTGCATTTTACAAATCATAAATGATAAATTCATACAAGAAAACTATTTTTACAGAGCTTGTATCCATGCTGTCTCTGCCCTCATAATCTCATCATACAGATTTATTTAATGCTGCTAAAGCCTCAATCTTCTCAAACAATCCTTCAATCAGAGAGTTGCTTTTTTTGCTGGTCAGTACGTGATACCTGCCCCCACATTTCTCTACGAGCCCCATTAGGACCCCGTTCCTCAGGATGTGCTGCTCTGCGCTCTCCCCTAAAGTTTCCCCCCAGGTGAACACCACCAGGGCGCGCTGCCAAATCTCTTCCCCAAGCAGACTCACGTGGTCCTCCACTGCTCTCCTGTACTTTGGCGTGCAGGACAGGAAGGCCGGTATGACCAGGAGGAGAACGTGGGGTCCTGGGCGACATTGGGACACACTATCTAGAATCGACTTCCTCTGTGCCAGGTCTGCTGGATCTGGACCATCCCGCCACTTGAGACCCATTGGTTCCACGACAGCAACATGCCGTCCTGCTATCTGACCCCTCCAAGGCCCAGAGGAGGTAGATCCATCGGGCCTTGACGCCTCTCCACCCAGGACGGCGACTCTTGCCGGGTGGCGGGACGACCAGGTCTCCCCCAGCAACACCAACCTCAAATCTGACCCTGGTGAGTCTTTGTTGTTTGTGTCTCCGTGGCCCTGACTTGCAGATAAAAAGTTGACGACCCTTGCGTCCACAAGTTCCTCTCCCTTCTTCTTCCTGTCCTTCTTCTTCCGCCCTGCTACCGCTCTCCCTTTCATCCCTTCCTTTTCTTCCGTCGTCTCTACCTCTTTTAGTGTTTCCAGCTGACAGTAATTGCTCTCTGCAGCTGACGACGATGTTTTTATCCTTTGATCTTTCCTATCTTTTGAGCCTCCGCCTTTCTCGGAGTCTTTTCCTCTTCCCGCTTCCCTCCTGTCTTGCTCGTCCACCACGCTGACCTCTTGGTACATAACTTGCGTGTTGTCCTCTTGGCTCTCAATTGCAGCTCTCAGATCCAAAGAAGTGTTTGGTTTCTGGCTGCTAAATACCTCATCGTCAACCTCGTATTGTCCGTTACACAAATCACCATCCAAATGCTTGAGCTCTTGTTTCTTAATTGCATGACCAAGCTCACTTTTTTGCATCTCTGCCTCTCTTCTTTCAAGAGACTGCTCCCATTGGCTTAGTTTTTCATGCCTGACTTTTAAACCCTGCTCTCTGTTGTGAAGTTCTTCCTGTAGCTTGGCCACATCTTGCCCTATTTCGTTTAGTTGCTGCACTTTAGAGTTCACAAGCTCCTTTTGCATCTCTAGCTCGGCTTTACAACTGAGCAAGCCCTGCTCTTCATTTCTTAAGTAACACTCCTTATCTTCCAATCCTTTTGCCCAGTCTTTGAGCTCCTTCACCTTCTTTTGGAGGTCTTGACCATGAGAGTTCAGCTCTTCCTGTTTGTCTTCCAGCGCCCCAAGCCAGTTCTCCAGCTTCCTCTCCTTACTGCCAATATTCTGTGCCCTGATGTTCATGTCTAGCTCGTCCTTTTCTTCTTGCTCCTTTTGTTTCATCTCTAGATTCGCTTCCCATTTCGTAAGTTCTCGTTCCTTACTTTCCAACTTTCCCTCTTTTTGAACCACCTCTTCCTCTTTTGCATCGAGTTCATGTCCCCTTTTGCTCAGCTCCTCTGCGTTTCTGTTCACGTCCTGTTCCCTTTCTCCGATCTCTCTCTCTCTTTTCAAGAATCCCTCTTCCGTCGCCTCTGTCCTCATACTCAGCTCGTTTTGTTTCTCCACCATCTCTCTCTGGAAACGCTCCCTCATCTCATTCAGCTGCTTCTCGCCTTCACTTTCCCTCTCTTCCATCCTTTCCATCTCTCTTTGCAGTTTTTCGTTTGCCTGCTTCAACGTGCTGACCTCTAAATCTCTCTCGCTGAGAATGCTTTGGATTTCACGTTCCTTGGTGTTCATCTCCTCTTTGTATCTACTGAGATGTTTTCTAATCTCTTCCTCTCTGCTCTCTGCAGCATTTCGGTGCGATTCATACTCCTTCTTGTGCTCCTCACACTTTGTTCTGAGGTTGTCCAACTCAATTCTCATCTTCTCGTTTTTCTCATGCAGGTCCTTCACCATCCTTTGGCTTTCCTCAAATTTCTCATTGACGTCCGAAACGTGTTGCCGGCTTTCTTCCCCCAGATCCTGCAAATGGCCTATAGCACCGTCTTTCTCTTTTATAATGGACTCCATGTTCTCATTTATTCTCGCAATCTCCGTCTCATATCCCTGTATCATGTCGGTCATCTCTTTTTCCATCTTGCTGTTCAAGTCTTTCAGCTCTGACTTCGTTTGCTCGATTATTTGCTTTAGGTGGAAAATCTCCCTCTCTCTTTCTTTATCTTTCTCCTTCAAGCTATCGAGCTCCTGTTCTTTTTCCTGCAGCTTTGTCGTCATTTCAGTGTCCCTTTTCCTCTCTTGCTCTGAGTGACGCTGCTGCATTTCGACGATACTGGAAGCTTTGCTTCTGTCGTTCTCTTTGAGAAGTTCGATTTCCTGCAAGTGGCTCGCGCACGTCCTCTTCGCCTCGTCCGTCTCCATTTCTTTCTGTGCAACCAAACTCTGCGCCTCTGATATTTCTTGTGTCTTTTGTTCAATAATTTCTCTCAGTCTCTCGATCTTTTCTTCTGCCTCCTCATCTCTCTTTCTCTGCTCCTCCATCCACCTCTGCTCCCTGGAGTCGGCTTCCTGTCTTATACCTTCTATCTCAGTTTCTCTTTCTTTCAAGTTTTTCTCCATGTCATTTAAAAGCTGCAGTTTCAACTCTTCCATCTCTTTTTCTCTTTCTTTCAGCCTCTGCTCTGCCTCTTTCTTGTGGTTAAGGATAATTTCCTCCTTCTCTTCCTCTTTTCTTTGCAAGTTTTCCACCATTTCATTTACTTCCTGTTTCATTTCTTCAATCACCCTTTCCTTCTCTTCCAGTCTTTGCAACATAATTTTCTCATAATTAAAATTATCCATTTCTCTCTCTTCTTCTCTCTTTTGCAGATTTTCTTGCATTTCTTTTACATGCATTCTCATCTCTTCAATCTTTCTGTCTTTCTCCTCCAGTCTTTGCTCTGCCTCTTTCTTGTGATTGAGGGTAACTTGTTCCTTCTCTTCTTCTTTCCTTTGCAAGTTTTCATTCATTTCTTTTATATGGTTTTTCATGTCCTCAATCTCTGTTTCTTTTTCTTCCAGTTTTTGCTCCATCCTTCTCATGTAATTTAAATGATCCATTTCTTTTTCTTGTTTCTGTTGCAGTTTGTCCTGTATTTCTTGTACATGCGTTTCCTTCTCCTCAATCTCTCTTTCTTTTTCTCCCAGTCTTTGCGTTATCTCTTCCTGGTGATTTAGGACGGCTTTTCTGTGCTCTTCTTCTTTTCTTTGCAAGTTTTCCTCCATTTCTTTTATATGGCATTTCATCCCCTCAATCTCTCCTTCTTTTTCATCCAGTTTTTGCTTGATCTCTTTCTTGTAATTTAAATGTTCAGTTTCTCTCTCGTCTTCATTTTGTTGCAGTTTCGTCTTCATTTCTTTTACACACAGTTTAATCTCCTCGATCTCTCTTTCTTTTTCTTTCATTTGCTGCTCCATCTCCTCCTTATGATTTAAAAGGATCTTTTCCTTGTCATCTTCATGTTCTTGGAGTGTTACCTCCATTTCATTAATGTGCTGCTGGTTTAACTCAACCATTTGTCTGTCTTTCTCTTTCAGTTTTTGTGCCAACTCTCTCTCGTGATTTAGATGAATCCTTTCCATCTCCGTTTGATTTTCTTGCATCGTTTCCTCTATTTGGACTGAATACTTTTGCTCTAGCTCCAAGATTTCTCCCTCTTTTTCTTGCAGTTTTTTCTTGAGTTCATTTTCATTCTGTTCTTTCAGCTCTTTCATCTCTCTTTGGCTTTTCTGCCGAATGTCCCTTATTTCATTATCATGCTGTTGTTTAACCCTTTCCATATCGTTGTCTTTTTCCATCAGTTTTCTGTCAGTTTCTTCCAGTTGTTCAACTCTCTTTGCTTCCATTAATTTTTCCATTTCATCCAATTTTCTTGCCATCTCTTTCTCATACTGCACTTTCATGTTGTCTGCCTCTTTGTCTTTCTCTTGAATCTTTATCTGAATTTCTCTTTGATGTTGTGAATTCATCTCCTCTACTTTCTCATTCAGTTTCGTCTCCATTTCTTTTTCATGTTGTTTTCTGCCCTCGAGGGCCACCTGCTTCTCCTGACACGCTTTCTGCATCTCTACTTTCATTTCTTCCCTCTCTTTCTCCTTCTCATGCAGCTTTATTTCCATCTCTGTTTTCAGCCGTTGCTCCATCTCTGCTATATCTCGCTTTGTCTCTTGGGCTTTCCTCTCATCTTCTTTCTCATGCTGCAGAATAACCTCATCATAGCATCTTTTAGACTCGCGTATTTCTGCTTGTAAAGACTCGACTTCTTCTATCCATTTGGCTTTCTCTTTCTTGTACAGCTCTATCTTTTCTGTCAAGTTCTCCACTTCCTGCATCCACTGTTGTTGCCACAGTCTAATCGCGTCCTCCCTCTGTTGCCTCTCGTGCTCGTTCTCCACCCCGGCGCGCTCAAAGTCGAGCAGCTTCAGTTGCTGCTCGTCGATCCTCTCTTTCAGCTCTTCGATCTCTCTCTCTTTCAGCTCCAGTTGGCGCAGCGCCTCCTCCTTCTCCCGGCTCCTCAGGTGCAGCGCCGCGAGGATCCGGTCGTGCTCGGCGCCGAGATCCTGGATCTCTCTCTCCTTATCCTCCGTCAGCCATCTCATCCTCTCCTCCAGCTCCGCGATTTCATTCTTCCTCCCGCCGCTCCTCCTCTCTTCGTCGTCGTCCTCCTCCCTCTCGGCGTCTGCCTTCCCGGGCGACTTCACCTTCTTCCGCCGGTCGAAGAACCACCTGATGCTCTTCATCTCTCTCTCCCTCATTTTCTTCAGCTCCGTCTCCTGGCGAAGCATCTTATCTCCGATCTCCTTCAGCCGCTGGTTGAACTTCTCGTTCCTTTGGCGGCTGAGATCCCTGACCTCCCGGACCAGGCCCGAGAAAGCCTCGCACCTGTTGCCGGCCGCCATCTTTTCCACCTTTTCCAAGAGCTCCGTCACCTGCGCGGAGCTTCTGCTTCCTCCTCCGCCTGCATTGCTTATGACATGAAACCTGCCCCTGCACTTCTCCAGCAGCACCTGCAGATCCTTGCCTCCGCTCTGGATGTGCTGCTCGATGTCCACCCCTTCTCGAAGTTGATCCCCGTGGGTGAACAGCAGGACAGTGTGCCTCCACACACCCTCACCCAGAAGCTCCAGATGTTCCCTCACAGGCCCCACCCTCACCAGTGTATCCACCCTCAAAGTCAACAGGAGTGCGTGGGGCCCCGGAGGACACAACGCCACGCTCCCCACCAGCTCCCTCTTCACCCGCTCTGGCGTGGCGCCCGCTACACCCCCCTCCCAGCCCGGGGTGTCCACCAGCGTCACCATCCTGCTGGCCACCTCCGCTTGCTGGCGGACGCACTCCTCCGTCACCGTCCCCGTCTGGAAGAAGCCCGTCCCACCCAGGATGGTGTTCCCAGCGGAGCTCTTCCCCGTCTCGCGCTCTCCCAGCAGGACCAGGCGGAGCTCGGGGAGACGTCGGGCCGCCTTGGAGAACGACTGGTGGGCGTCAAGCTCTGAGGCCTGGAGACCGTCGCCTGGGAGGAAGAAAGGTAGAGTGGAATAATCCTGTTTTAATCTCACTTGTACACCAGTAAGTGCAGCCTTAGATCAATAGAAAAGATGCTTTGACTGTTCCAAAGTCAAGAAGTGCTCATGCCTTTGCTATCATAGCACCAAAACTTTAACTTTAGGTAACAAGTTAGCTGATGAAATACATTTTATAAACTCTGTATTGCCTCCTAAAAACTTTATGGAGGGCTGTTTTTTTTACTAGCTTGCAGCAATTTGTCCTTTTTTCCCTCTCTCAAGTGACTGTCTACAGTTATTCGATGTTTGTATGTATTTTTGTTTTGTTATTTATGGATTTCTTTCTTCTTTTTTTTTTAACTTGTACGCCACTTTGTGCTTGGATAATAAGGCCACAATATAAACAATAATTCTTATCATAATTAGCATTAGTACAGAATGTAGTTTTGTCTGTCTTTTCTTCCTCTCTTTAACGTTCTATTTTAACTGTAAAGCACATTGCATTGACTTTAATTGTATGAAATGTGCTGTATAAATAAAGTTTAGTTTGGTGGTAGTAATAGTAGTAGTTGTATTACACAATGTCTAACTTTGATGAAAGAGAGGTGCATATTGGGCATTTATTTTGGAATATATAGGTCTGGAAAATACAAATTGAAATGTGTTGTATTAAAATGTTTGTATGCTTGATTTGTTTTCATGATATGTGGCCATTCTTCTGAAAGGTCATACAAGTTTTGCAAAATGTTACTTTAAACTGAATATGGTGGAGAACTCACTCATCAGAGCGGCTCTGATCGTCCCTCTCTGCACCTGCGCCTCCATCTGCCTCTGCTTCTTCCTCCTCTCCCTCGCTCTCCTCTTCCCCTCCGCCTCCAGGCCCAACAGAACCGTGTTGTCCATCCCCAAATGCCCGCTCCCCTCCTTCTTCCCTTGCACCATCTCCTCCAGCTTCCTTATCAGCTCTTTCACTTGCGTCTCATCTCCTCTGCTCCTGTTATCCAGGACGTGGTATCTGTTCCCACACTTCTCCAGGAGCTTCTGCAGCGCCGGGCCGCTGTTCAGGATTCGCTGCTCCATGGACACCAGGCCCAGCTCGTCCCCCCTGGTGAACAGCACCATGGTATGTCCCCAGACCTCTTTCCCTAGCGGTTCCAGGTGCTCCTCTATCTGACCGGTGAACTCGCCTGTCACTGAGGCGCAGGACCGCACCACCAGCAGCACAGCGTGGGGTCCGGGAGGGCAAAGCGACACGCTACGTAAAGTCTCTCGCCTCACCCAGGTGGGGGTGCTGTTTAGCGGGTAGTACCACTCCCACCCGGGGGTGTCCACCACGGTGACCCGCCTCCCTGCCACATCCGCTCGCCTTTTCACACATTCCTCTGTGGGCTTCCCGCTCTCGAACCCGCCAGCCACTCCCAGGATGGTGTTGCCCGCCGAGCTCTTCCCGGCTCCCTTCCTGCCCAACAGGACCAGTCTGAGTTCTGGGAGAGGTGGGGCGCGGGCGTGGGATGCAGGGGCGTGCGGCGTCTCCATCATGGCGGCCTGCTGACTCTCATCTGTGAAGAAAGGGAGCAGTACTTCCTCAGTGCACCGTACTGAACAAGCTGAATGACACAGAGCAGAAGCACAACAGTCATCAGTCATCTAGCCGGCACTTTGCTTTCATTCAAAACTTGGTCACGCTTAATTTAGACTGTGTTAACCTTGATTTCCCCTTTCTGCTTTAAGTAGCTTCAAGTTCTTCAAGGTAGAAATACTTTTTCCATATTGTACAACAACGTCACACACACTTCTATTGAGTGAAATATTCAAACCCAAGATGCCATTGTTTCATGGCTGCAGCATCACATCAAATAGAAAATATCTACATGTCTTGTGCATCGTTTTATACACATTTCCCTGTAATTCAGCAGGACATGTTTGGTATTTTTGTTAGCTTTGGGATCTCAACTAGACGCAGAAGTGACAAAATCCACCTGTGAGAGTGGCGAAGTTGAAAAGATTAATATTCAACTCAAAATCAACTTCGTATCAACCTAACTCTAACTGCTAAAGTCGCCTTATAGTCTATTGGTGCTAAGATAAGTATCGGACAGATTCACATGAAGTTAAGTGTCTAGACTGAGTCAGACATGAAACTCAACAGATGCAAAGTTGATACCAAGCTTGCACTTTCACCGCAAAGGAAACACATACACATCGACGAACAAAAAGTACATGCCTGCATTATCTATTTCACTTTATCTTCAGAGCGCATAAGCTTCAAATTTATATTAAGTATGTATACAAAGCGTGGGAAAAGCGGCACATATACAATGAACTCACCACCATTTGCATTTGTGCCTGGATCGCCGATTTCACCCTTTGTCTCCATCTCATCGCTCTCAGCCCTCTTCCGCTTCTCCTTCCTCTTCCTCTTTTTGGTTCCAGTTGATCTATTTCTTCATTGGTCTTGCTCAAGAGAACAAAGAACAGGCCGTGACCAATTGATGGACGCGGGCTTGGTGATTACTGCGCTGTGCTCGACGACGAAAGATGGAAAACCCACGGCGTCATGTGATCAGCCGGTGGTTTTCAGAGTTGCTTCTCGCTGAAGACGGCAGGAAGTCAGGAGTTGGCACTGTGTTTCTTCGTCACACCTTTGAACACTCACAACTCACAAGTTTGCAGACATGCATGCTGCACACAGCACCAAGAGTTTATTGCTAAACACACATTGCACATACTTGTATATGCATGCTCAAAAACACATATTCCCTAATAATTTTCTTTATTTATAAAACTGCAGGGCTACTCACACAGCCCTGTGGTAAAACTGTAGGTGTTTCCTTTCACTCACCAGCTAAAACGTACAGGGCACGCTTGTGGTCATGAGTTCCTGCTTCATATTGTAGGTCGTCTGAAAAGAGGATGTGACAATAGTGAACAAACAGAAACCTAAGATCATTGTCCCAATACATTCAACACTGACTGAGCGTCCACTGGGCAAATTTACGTTGATTAGCCCTTTAAAGGCTATGTAATTGATTTATAGTGAACCTCTTGAACAGTAATTCTCCCTTAAATTCCCTTTAAGTTAGGCTGTATACTGTAGTTTAAAAGTGAAAATTGAAACAGACGTAGCAGTATCTTATACATATGGACTTGTCTGATGCAAATTTTTAATATATAGAACTGTTTATGCATTGTTTACATGTGTATAATAATGTAAAATTGGGGTAAACAGAAGATCCTTGACTATAAGAGAGAGAGATGCATCATTTGAAATTGACTCAGTGGATTAAAATGAATTCAAATACAGTGACTAATGAAACTTACATCTGCGCCCCTCCCAGGCTGCCAATAAAACTTTAATGATTGATGACTTTCTTATTCGTTATCCATCATCATATGAACTGGAGTAAAGCGTGGAGTCATAACAAGCTCAATCACTGCATTGTATATACAGCCAGCGCCTCTTCAACATGCCAGCAGGCCGAACTACCCAGTGTCCCTGGCTGCATACATGGTACAACATGTACTGGTGCCCAGTCCAGTCCGTACCATGACGGAAAACACACACACACACACATTAGATCATGTCCTTTATGATTCATCCTTTCCTCAGCAGCAGTCAGGGTTAATAAAAACAAACCCATGTTTATGGAAAGGACTGGATCAGGCGTATTGATTCGGTGCCGTTAACCTGAGCAGACTTGTTTTGAGGTCTATTTAATGTTGAATGAAACCACGATGGGTGCCATTTACATGCATGCTGGCTTTTGTAAATGTCAGATGAATTACTGTTTATCGCAGCAACGGTTCCCTCTAAATAAGAGGCTGTGCAGCATCTTGTGCCATGACTTGCAAAAGACACCATATCATCAAAAAAAAAAAAACAAAACATATCCCAACCATCAAAAATTCCACCATCCACCCTCAAACTCTTTTCTGTTTAATGTAATATAGAAATTTGCTTTGGCATTGCTGATTGGTTTGGCCCTGGAATTAACTGGCATCAAGAAGATAAG
This sequence comes from Holocentrus rufus, assembly GCA_900302615.1. Taxonomy (NCBI): domain Eukaryota; kingdom Metazoa; phylum Chordata; class Actinopteri; order Holocentriformes; family Holocentridae; genus Holocentrus; species Holocentrus rufus. Next base: position 25,987 of record OMLF01050803.1, read on the forward strand.
TGCCAGTGCTGGATATGAGAAATAGTGACACACACACACACAAACACACACAGTGGCCCCTTTGTATTTTTATTTAGCCGTGGTGTTTGGGGGGTATTTTTACTTTTGGTTCCGCATCAGTCCGTGTTTTGGTTCTTGTGAAGGTCACAGTGCCAATAAAGTTTCTCTTTGGCTACATCATAAGAAAAACATCATTCTACACATTAGGAGCCCATGTGTTTTTTGTTTTGGAGGGAAATTTGGCTTAATTGAGCTGCTGCTTTACTTTTATGTTTTCTCAAGCAGTGTTGGTAATTATTTTGCTGTGGTGACAGACGGCTGCAGGAACGAATTAATGCAAAGGAAATATTATGCATATGTGTTGTGTATGCGTTATTTCATTGGATTTCGCCTCCTCCCCTCATGTTTGCTTTGCTGTTACACATGACAAATTGCATGATTATAGTATGATGGTATGGTGAAAATGAAAATGAATGAACAGCAAGAAGAAAACACCAGTTTTGACGTAGTCCTGCACATGCTGAAGTGAGCAGCATCGTAACTGGCCAAATGACTGACTCATTAAAGGTGCACTATGCCAAACTGGGTGCAAATAATTTAGCCTCAACTCACAAATAACATGGAATAAGCAGGTTATTTATCAGTGATGGGCTTATGATGAGAGCCATGTAGAAAGAGAGGGACGCTCCCACACACTGTCTTCTTATTTGCAATAAACTGTATTGATTTATAATAAAGTGTGCACACATTTTATAATTTTTTTCAAGCATATAGACTCAGCCATCAGATTTCATGCTAATTCGATGTTTTTGGCCAACTGAGTCTATAAACTCACTTCAACTCAGTCCTCACTTCAATTGGTCCTTGGCATGTTTGCGTAATGCACCTTTAATGAGCCTCAGTAGCAGCAGTAATAGAGGTAATAAGAGTCGAGGTCGTAGCAGTGGTTGAACTTCATTTGGGAAATTCCTTTACTGCTGCAACACCCAAAAGAATTTTATTTTGCAATAAATATGAGTCAGTTGAGGATGTGTTCGGACTCTCCCCTGTTTTTTTTTTCTGCAGAAATAAAGATAACTCATTTCATCACACTGAGCCCGCACGCGCGCCGGCCTCTCTCGCCACTTGACAGCCGCCCAGCACGACATCAGTGTGAGAATCAGCCGATGATGATGAGTGGCTCTGTCTGCTTGGCCCCCGTTCAACTGTTGGCTGTGCAGACATGATAGATTCCACATCCTGTTCCCAAGTTGGCTTGACCAGCTACACCCAGGAGACCACTCTTCCCTGAAAAGGTCGTGCACACTCACCACACACACGCACACACACACACACACACACACACACAGATAGCTCCCCAACTCCAGTATATAAGCAGAAGCAGAGGACTTGTAAACGGAGCAGCAGCAGCCTGTGTGAGACTCAGACGCTGAGGACCAACTCCGACCAACAGCAGCTTCTCCTCTTCGGTTTAAACTGAGGTGTGTGTGTCTCTTTTTAAGCGTCTCTTGCATATGAAGTTTGTATTTGCAGATGAACGCTCTGCTTTTGTTGTGCAGCTTTTTAAGCTTTTTTTTTTGCAACAAAATCCCATTAAGACTTTAATAGCTTTTTCTCTTTTTAAACTTACAGATGTGAACATGCAAGTGCTTTTTTTTTTTTATAAAAGTCAATAGAAAA
>OMLF01050803.1:43543-60049 GCA_900302615.1 Holocentrus rufus
GTAATAATAGGTGAAAATATAATTAATTATTGGAGTATATCTATGTTTCCAGGTCCTGTATTCCCAAAGCTCTAAGTTCTCAGGTTCCTATGCTCCTACGATCCTATGCTCTCAAGGTCCTATGTTCCCATGGCGCTATGTTCCCAAGGTCCTCAGGGTGTCACGGTCCCAGAACCCTATGTTTCCAGGGTCCTATATGTTCTAAGGGCCTATGTTCCCAGGGCCCTGCGTTCCAAAGGTCCTATGTTCTCAAGGCCCTATGGTCCCAAGGTTCTATATTCCATGGCCCTATGTTCCCAAGGCCCTATGATGACCCAATACTCCCAAAGTCCTATGTTTCAAGGCCCTATGTTCCCAAGCTTGACTGTAAACACCACTTCAGGTATTATTTACTGAACACGTACTAGCATATTATTAATTTCTTTTGCAGGTATGGAATTATTATTCTCTTTATGGTGAGGAAACATAGGATTGGGGGAACATTGGGCTATTTGAGATAACATGGGCCTAGGAACATAGGGTGCACACTAAAGGTTTCTCCCAAAAAGTAAAAGCTTTCTGATTAATTAAAAACTTTTTTTTCAACAACCACAGGAGACAAAGTCTAATGTTTAGACAAGAAATGCCAAATACCTGTAGTGGCCAAAGTATGAGGAAATATCTGCCTTGCTGCCTCCTTGAATGCCAAGAAAACATTGATCTTAATCAGGATGATGCGGATGTGGGTGAGGCAGCGAAGGGGAGTGGCGGACACAGTGATGTTGACACTTCTTAGTATGGCAGTTGCTACTTTGTCTGGGTCCAAGCCACCAGTTCCTGAAAACAGAAAAAAAGGTGATGTAGTATTATTACAAGGATGGCTATACATTATTTCCTATTTTCGATGGGCAATGTTGGAGACTTTGTAAGACTGAGAAGACTTGGATTCTTTACCATGAAGTATGACTGGAAAAGCAGCTGATAATACCATAAACGTAAACCAATGAATAGCTAGTTTGAGTTTATTTTTTATTGAATGATTTGAAAATGGCATTGACACCAACCATGATATTTACACTGACATAATATATTGTTTATTATGCAACATTTACCAGCACAGATGGCAGGAATGGCCACAGACTTGTATCCTTTGAGTTCACAATACTTAATGATGTCACACACCAGTCCTTCAATGGTGGCAGGACTCTTTTCTCCGCACACGTGGAAAATGGCCTTACAAGGGAATTGTCCAGGCTGAGATACAAAAATCTCACCTTTGTTCACACGTGCTGTAGTGGAAACAACACAAACAACAAGTGTAAGAAGCTGTATGTGTCTATTGTCTGTGTTGACTGTAAAGTTGGTCCTCTGTGCTCACCTGATTTCAGTGCAGCTTCCACTTGTGGTCCAGCCATAGTTAAGATGTCTTTGCAGACACCATCTATTGAATAGAAAAAAATTCAAAATAATTTCCGTGTACCATATGTCAACATTTTAACAACAAATTATTTAAGTGATATCAGTATTTGATTTAGCTTTAGTTGCTCTCACCTACCTGTCTGAAAATCAATGAAGTCCGTTGAGTTCACCACGACATCTGTGGTCTCGTTGCTGATGTCACCGAACACCAGCTGTAGTTTGACTCCACCGCCCAGACCCAGTGTGATGTCATCAAGGTCAGTGGTCAAGGACTGGAAGATCGCTGAGAGGGAGGAAACCGTTGTTTGTCTAACAACTGTCTCATATTTATTCTGATATTTGAAAGTGCAAATCAATATTGCCATTGACATATGAAATTGTTAAAACAATTCAATTAAAGTTTATACAATTGTTTAAATGGCAAATTTAATAGTAAGAAATACTCTCAAAAGAATTAGCAGAACTGTACTTGTTATTAAGGCTGCAGCAGTTAAGTTTAAAGGAAACAAAGAAAAATAACACAAATTGCCCTGCACTCCTCTTCCCTCACTACCCATTGACCTACAAGCAATTTGTTTGCAGCTTATTGACCAAAAATTGCAGCTCCAGTTTTCCTAAATTGGTCAGATGCCCAAGCCTCAAAATTTGTTCAAGAGAAAAATAGAAAAGTTCTGGCAATTTAAATGCTGTTGAGATTCTAACGCATTTATTTTCACCCAATATGGGGATTGTTTTCACAGAATTCAAGCAAAATGTCTCCTGTACCTACCTGCTGTACCTAAAATGTACCTATGCAGATTTTAAAAGTTACATAAAATAGTGCAAAAAGTTTTAAAACTTACCTTGCCCCCCCTGGCTCATGTTTAAGCTGAAGGTTCTACAGACATCATAGTAGCACTGGAAATAAAGCAGTTTCTATAGTCATGTTTTCTCACTTCATTGTCAGAAACCTTTTGATAGACCCTTGCATGTACATTTTACAAACCACCAAATAGTTATAACAGTGATCCAAGTCTTGACGGTAAACAATTGTGTCTCACCTCTTCAGAGTCAGGGGACCCAGGTTTTATGACAAACTGGATGGTAGAGAGAGATCCAGTGGATCCTGAACATCCAAACTGGATAACGGTGTCAGTCAGAATCTGAACAGCTTCTCTCAATGGATATTTGAGAGCCATCCCATGCCCGATGACGGACAAGGCCACAGAAGCCCAGCTCTGTTGTCCACAGAGGTCGAGACATCTCCTCAGGCCCTTACTGAGCGCCTGCAAAGGTGATAAATATAGCTATCAGACAAGGAACAACAGTGTCTCAATACTACTTTTAGAAGAATCACTTTTTTCTGGCTAGACAACATTAGACTGAATCCCAAATTAAAAGAAAATGGCTAAGAGAGGAGGGAACTTATGATATGACTCCTAGTGCTCAACTGGAAATAAAACAAGAAATTAGGCCAAAAAAGAAAAAAAAATAGCCACACTAGATTATATCCCACTAGCCTACTTACCATCCAAGATTATGAATGCAATGGACATTCTTGAATGAAAAAACAATTGCCTTTTATGTTGTTTTTTTTTTTTTAATTTTAACCTGGGTTTATGCTTTCTTTAAATGCAAGAGAAATTTCTCATCTCCACCACACTAAATTCCACCGAATTCAAACACACTTATGAACCCGGTGGGCAGATATTTTACTTTACCTTCGCACTCTGTCCTCTTGCTCCATCCCATGGCACACATTCAATGAAGAAGATCTTAGAGCAGCTCAGAGACCGGGGTCCATCAACCTGCAGCACGTCACCAGGGGTGAAGTTTCGTCCCCCTGCCATGACGTCAAAGATTGCCTTCATTGCGTTCCCTGCTTTCCTCAGTAGACTTAAACCAATGTTAGTAGAGGTCAGTTGTGCTTTGAGCATGGGGACCACCAAGACATCCACCTGGTAAAATTATGTTGAAGAATATTAAGATGCTTTGGTGCTCCACTGTAATTTAAATAACATAGAATACAATAGGTCTGAGCCATTTACTTGGACATTATCTATACCTGCATATCCTCCAAACTGCCAAGCTTGATTTCCAGGTTTATTTTGTTGATTGGCACATTAACGCTATTTGTCATAATGTTAGAGCTGCTGCTGGTCCGCCATCTTGTGTTCAGATTTGGGACTGCTGCCATATTTTGAGAGCCCATGCTGCTACCGTGTTGTTCCCTGATCAGCACATGACAGGAGTTCTCTACCAGAGAGATGCTCTTCTTCCTCTCTGCCTGGAAGTACTGCTGAGCCCCCGGGCCATCCAGAACCAACCTGTCCCAGGTCAGAGTGGCCAGAGCTGATCTCAGGGCCTCATGAGCCTCCTGGACCAGAGAGCGGGAGCCAGACAGCAACACACATGGATCTGGGGAGTGGACCGCTGTTAGCTCCACCTCGGGACTCTTCATGCCAATCAAGGCCAAGAATTCATCAAAACTGTCCGCTATTTCTGGAAATGGCAGGATGAGCTTTTGTTGTGTCTCAACCTGGTTGAGCTGGTAATCAACGAGAACGTCTTTCAGCTTTGCGACTTCTGTAGTGTAGCCCACCACGAGTATGCTGGTCTTTGGGGTTCCACTGGGTGCTGCGTTAAAGCTGACCTCTACTCTGAGGCCTCCACAGTTTGCCTGATTCTTGGCTTTGGTCAGGACCTCCTTCACTCTGTCAAGATTTGGAGCAACAGCCAGGGTGTCGTCTAGCTGTACGGTGTACACACACAGGTCTCTCTGCACTGCTGCTGCAGCCTCTTCCAGAGCATCAGAAGACAAACTGGACAAAATCAGGTCCAAACCCGTCTCTAGCAAAACTGGGCTGCGAAGGCTCTGCTGAAAGCGGGCTTTGTATTTTGAGATGGCATCGCTGGATGTTATGAAGTTCAGCAGAGCTGGAGGGACCGGAACTCTCTTTTCTTTCACATTTTTGATCAGCTCGTCAAGTTTTGTACATCCTAGCTGCACTTCATTTTCAGGGCCCTCCAAGGTGATCGTATTGGGCTTACCTCTGAGAATTTTAACCCTTGGGCAATGTGCATTCATTTCTCGATTGAACTCTTCCTCCACCAGGTTGAAATGCTTCTCTGGAGCAGGGCATTCCTTCTTGGCTGGAAGGCTCTTCTCTAGGAGTGCTATCCTCTCCCTCACAGCTGCAACCTCTCCCACAATGACTGCATAACCTTCATCTTTATATACTTTCATATCCTCAGTCACAAAGGAGAGATCCCGAAGTAGGATATTCACTTTTTCTTCCTCAACAACATGATAGCAGAGGTAGTTCTCTGTGAGACTGATGAAGACCCGATCCACCTGTAACTCCCATGTTTGTGCAGCACCGCCACAAGCTCCACCAGGCCCCTTTTCAATATCCCCCCGAACCACTGCTTCTTCCTCCTCTGGATTGAGCTGGACTGTGCAGCCAATAGCAGAGAGTTGCTTCTGTAAGACTCTGGATGCCTTAGGGCTGTCTTTCAGATAATATATGAGGTAAAGGTCCAGGGGGAAGACTTTCTCAAGTTCTTTTGTGTTGGCTTTTGTAAACATCTAGATGAAGAAAACAGTTTCAGTCAATTGAATTGAATTTGAAATTTATATAAAATTGAAAGCTATATTACAAGAAACATTAAAATTCATTTTATATTCCCATATAACAGCAGCATGATATATCAACCATTTCAAAGAAACAAGTTGAAACATTTCCAAACAGGTTTAGCCAGATTGTTTCAGCGGACACTGGGACGGCTCTGGATTTGTTTCCATTTACTTATCCAGAGGGCAGTGGCAGTTTTCATATTTTGAATGTTTTACTTTTAGTCCAAATATCAAAGGCTAAAACATTTGAAATGCCGCTTTATTTACAGAGTTCATGTTTGCTAACCACACCTGCTGCTGGCTGGTGGATGGTTGATCTGTAGGTGTGGGGTTTTGAGGCAGGTCTGTGCGGCTCACTGTCAGACACAGCTTCCCTCGAGGCAGGCACACGGTGTGGAACTTTCTGTTCAAAACCCTTTCCTGGTCTATAAATGCGTTGAGAATAACAGGATAACAACCGGTCAAACTCTAATACAGTGAAGCAACAGTAGGCCTTGTGTATGTTAAAACATGGGTGAAGTGAAAGTGCTAAAAGATATATATTTGATATACAATATATACAAGTGTAGTTCCTTACCTTCATTTTTCATGAAGCAGATTTTATAGGTGTTGTCTCCGACCTTTTCTATCGTCCCACATTCACCTCCCCCGGAATCTCTTTTTTTCAGAAAGTGTCGCCTTATCTTCTCCCTCTCTTTGTCTGTGAGGTCCTTTGCCTCAAAAAACAAAGGATATTGGAAGTCATCCATTTTACTACCAATTCTGAATTGGAAGCAAAACGTAAAATTTCTAGTGTGATACTTTTTGTGTCTGCGTTCAAGCTTCCTATTCAGAGATTTGAGCTCTGCAATGGTCTGATTCAGTTTCACTTTCACTTGCCAAACATATCCTGAGCCACTCCTTTGTTTTTATTGTTACCAATGTTCACACCCAAACAGAAAACCCTCAAAAGTTTATGAGAGATCTGAAATGTCAGTAATGATTATTACTGATGGATTAATTAATAAATCACTATTCATCATCATCATCTTCATCATTACCATCATCATCATCATCATCATCATCATCATAACATTAGGTTTTTTTAATCTATTTTAAGCATTTGTTTGTTTTTTCAGCATTATTATTGCCTTCACACTGTTGAATTATTAACCAATAATAAAAACCTCATCACAGAGGTTATTTTGTTGTTCCACTGCAAAACTTACACCGCCTTGTTTTACCACACAAACCCTCTAGATGTCGTACCAAGACAGGAACACAACAGATGTGCCTCTGATAATGCAGCAGCTGCCAGACTGCCGGTACAAACCATAGACTGTATATAAATAGACTATTTATATAATAAATATCTGTATATAAATATCTTTATATACAATCTATGGTACAAACAAGAAGCCAAATACAGCCTTATGCAGTGTAGGCTAATCATCAGCCCATTAAAATGTGTAAACTTGTGATAGTATATTTGCTCTACTTCCTCTTGAACTATTTACATAGGCTACAGAATCAACTCTGGAATTACAAACTGTATACTTTCCTGCTAAACCTCTCACGTGCCTTCTTGTACGTCACACATGACGAAAGCGCACGCTCCCACTTTGGGGCAGCACGTTTTGTCGTAAGCGTGTCCGGGGTACAGCTTGCCAGGCGTTTGTTATTTTATATGTCTAGGTGTGAAGCCCGGGAAATTAAAATATTGCCGTATCCATCGGAAAATAGCGCGGCACAACATCCCCACCAATCACTAGAAGCTCCGGGACATTTCGGTATACAAGGAGATCGTGCAATGATACGATAGTTTAAGAAAAAGCCTGGCATTAAGAGGCAGCTTCAGTGAAGTCCTAATTTATAAAGTTGATCCATCCAACCCGCACATGGTGGATTGCAGCGAGTAGTGTGAACTGTATCAAAGTTGAGATTTTATAGGATTCACGTACTGCCTGGTCGATTAAAATATATGCCGAATTAACCAGGAGGCCCCTATCATTCATTAACGTTGTGAAAATACCTTCTCTCGGATATTTGCATTTGCCGAACATTAAACTAACAGGTTATAAAATAAGGCTTGGCAAGTTGAGCACGCTTTCTGGCTTGTAGATCGAAAATAAAATGCAACTTCCTGATGAGTCACCGCTATGCCGAATTCTCCGCTGGTTATTAATCTGCACATTCCCACATAAATCTATGAAACCCCTGATACATCTAATCCACTTAAAACAGACAAAACAGGTCAGTCGGTGGTCGTGGGAATAGGCGTATTGTTTCCCGTAGTTAAGCTACAAAAAGTCTGAATTCTGGTGAAGCAGAGATACCAGCGCCAAAAACAGCTCTCCCATAAAAGCTTCTATTCTTTCTTAACACATTTTATTCAATCATTTAAGTGTACTTTGCAATTTCCTAAAATTCATTCTGACTGAAAATGATTTTATAAAACAGCATAAATATCAGTGTAATTAATATATTGCTATTTCTAACCCAAATCATTAGGTTATTGTGGAGAGACAGATTTAGCGTCTTATTTTCAGAATTTATATTAGTTCTACTACATGCAACTTCTATCGATGAAAAGTGCATGACATGCACTGGTTTTCGTCGTGGTATTACTTCTGGTATCATTTCTCAGCTTATTTCAAGTGTTTTACAATGAAATGACAGGAAAAAATTCAATTAAGCCATGCCGTATTTGGTTACAGAGTTGAAACAGTAGCTATACTGGGAATTGTAATGAAACGAAAGTCTTTAAATGAAAGTCTTTAAATGTCAAGTTAAGGAGGAATCCAAATGTCAAGTTAAGGAGGAAGTGACAAGATAGATATGCTTAGTCATGGCATCACTGCCATGACTAAGAGAGGAGCGGTGGAAAACATGCAGTGAAGGTGAGAAGTGAAAATGAAACACACCTAAGAAAGCTATGAATAATAATTAGGAATGCACTGTCAGTTTTTAAGGGGGAAATTTAGTCACATGGATGTCCCTGTGAGAGGAGGGCAGGAAGTATGGGAGATGAGAACTTAAAAGAACATTGTTAAGGGATTTCCTTTCCACTTGGTAAACATTAATGTTCACTGTACCTACCTATCACGCACACATTTTACCATGGTCATAAATTTAAAGGGAGTACAAATAAAAGTTGTTAAAGCAGCTCTTGTGCTTAACTTAACACACATAGCTACTGTATAACCATCCCCTCTTTTGCCAGCAAACAAAGAGACCACATGTTTTAAAATAGCATTTATTCATTTCTGATGATTGCATCAATTAGAGAGATTTTCATCAGGGCCTTTCAGAGGGATTTAGCTTCAGTTTGTCAGGCAGGTTGTGCAACACCAATACCCTTTCAAGCATAGACTGACAGAGTACTGCACGGGACATATTGATTTTGTTTATACACCAAATCAGTCTATATGTGGCACTGGAGATTGAGGCTGCTTTTTTTTTTTTTTTTGCCTTTATTTTTTTGCACCTCTTGAAACACAACCTCAAGGTCCTCCCAAGTAAAGCAGCGGCGAGGCTTCTCGGCAAAGTCTCGAACCTTAGGGACGAGGTGATGATCAGTAACTCCTCACTGTACTTCTCGATATTTACTGAATTTCCCCTGAATCAGGCTCAGCTGCATCAACCAGCTCACTTCTCGAGAAGCCAAAGCTGTCTAAACACAAGCGAGGCATTCATGGTGTCATTGTGGGAAAGCTGAAGATAGTGGAGTAGAGGATGAAAATGAGAGAGGGGGTCAATTAGGAAAGGCATTTTTTTTATCATATTGTATAAACTTTATGGTCAGTGAACCCGTGTTTTTGCTGATTTGTCACCCATAACCACAGTCTTCTTTGTTATCATTGCCATATTACACACACAGTCTCCTACACAGGTTAGACCCACAGCATCTTCCCTCAAGGACCATCATGTTGCGTATCCTCAGCAGTTTCAGCAACAAAATTTTTTTCATATGATGCTCCACATACTTTAACATTGAGCATTGCTTGCCTCTACTGCTTGATTAAGATCAGACAGCTCTTTCGGCCAAATTATGAGAAACTCACACTTGTCTTATCTTTATTACTTGGAAGAGAAGCATTCCTGTGGGGCAGCTGAACAGATGGGATATTCTTACTAAGAATTACTAAGTGCTGTGGTCTGACCTTTACCTGACACGGTAACGTGGGGATTAGGATGGTTCCTGGGTGTCCTCTCAACTCCAGCAACTCGGGATCAAGTCCCAGCTCATGTAGATAAGTTTTCGCCAGTGAATTAAGTTTTAATTTCGGTTGTTTTCATTTATTTCGTGACCAAAGCCTTAGCTAAACTGCATCCAAATTGTTTTAGCCGCGGAACCAAATTGGCTGCCGGCTAAATCTGATCTCAATCTAAGTTGTTTTTCTTGGTTACTGTAACTGCAACTTTGTCTCTTGAAGGGAAACTTGTTTTGCAGCAGCTTGTAAAATACATAAGAAACAGAAGACAACAACAGACAAAATAAAATAGAGATAGGAATAGAAATAGAGATAAATAGAAATAGAGATAAGAGATAACAGTGGAGTGGCGACCACTGATCAATGCCACTTGTGAATCCTCACTTATATATAATAGTCATTTTGCACTGTAGGCATCATAACTATTATTGATTATACCTTCATTTTTTTGCAAGAAGGGATGCTGCATATTTGATATCTCTGCCAAGTCAATGTTTAGTCTGTTTGCCAAAAATGCTTCCTCTTTGTTTCCTCTTATTCCAGTTCTTAGCATCACTTTCCTCATCTCCTCTTGTCTGGTCTTGTCCATGCTCTTTGTTCTTCTTTTGTCATCCTTTATTTGAGGAAGTTTAAGCAGACTGACATGGTATTTGACTTCTTGCACTCTCCCACAACAGGGCAGGTTCAGATAGTTGCATCTCTTACTCTCGTCCTAGATAAGCAATCTCCAAGCGTTTGACGTGAGTGCCAGATTACGACTTAACGGCTTCCTCAGGATGGCGAAACTGTCAAACTTTAAGTATGTGCCAACAGGGACAGTGGCTGTAATTAATTTTTGAACAGGATGGAGAACCTGCCACACATTTGCCCCAGTTAGATAATCCAGCACGGGAAACTTGAAGCGTTAATGTGGTTTTGGAGTTTCTGTTTTATTGTGATTTCATTGTGGCTGAGTTGAGTATGGGCCAGAAACACGTGCACGCCTATGCGCGCGCACACACACACACACTTATACACATGTGTTTAAGTTTGTGTGTGGCTGCCAAGAATTCAAGCTTTCAAAACCAAATATCCCATGTTGTTTGCTTTGGTTCAAGTTCTTTGGAACCCACTGGCTAAACAATGCCGTCATGCTGTCTTTGAGGCAAATGCAAGTACAAGTTAAAAGTTTAAAGGGGCAACAGTATAACTATAGACAAACCAGCATTAACCTTTAATATGCAACTCCACTAAATTGCTTAATGGTAGCTAATGTTCCTGACTCAAGTGGAGTTGTTATAAGTGCAGTCCTAATGGCCACTGAACAGAGAGAATGCCGATTGGCTACATGTGAAAAATGGCTAAAATACTTTTGAATTTGAACAAATTTGAACACACACTGCAGACTGACATCTGGATTAAAGGTGAAAGATTTACTAAGTAACATACACGTTGCTGGAACATGGTCATTATACACTCATCTTTTTTCTCCCTGCAGACAAAGACGTTCTACAATAGCAGTTTGGCAATGCTTTCTTGTTCCCTGGAAAACAGCACATGATGTTGCAACACAGCTGCTCTCGCTTTTACGTCTCTGATTTTAACGCACAGTCAATCTGCAGGTGAAGACTGCAGACTTGGGAATGCAGTGGGTGTAGAAGTATGTTTGTCATACGCATGGCGGCATAAGGTGCAGCGCAAGTGGTGATTGATGTTTGAGCTTAGCCAGAAATCTGTGATGTATGGGCCACTGGAGGAGAAGATAACAGAAGATGAAAGGAAACTTTTTCAGTTGGTCTTTTACATTACATGCATCAAGTTATGGAAAACAAGATGTGTTATAGTGATGAATCAATCTGTAACATGGTGGTGAAACAGATTTTGATCAAGCTCAGGAGGAAGAGATTGTGTGTGTGTGTGTGTGTGTGTGTGTCGTCACAATTTGTGTTAATGACATTCTTGGGTTGTTAAGGAAAGGCGTTATGGATAATTATTAACGCGTGACAAAGACAAATGCAGGTCTGAATATTGTTGTACTGTACAGTAAACTTTGGGTGGAGGAAAATTCTGCGTATGGACTTGTTTGAAGACAAATAAACCGTCTTTTGGTCAGCACATGTATCAGAATTGGCTGCACCTATAACAAAACAATTGAGTCATAAACTTGAGGCGATATGCCACTCTTATCTATCTAGTCAAAAAGATAAGACTAAGAAATTGACTAGCAACATGAAACGAACAATCAAATCAACAGTAACCAGTAATTCAATTGTAATGACTGCAAGATGAGGGCAGAGGCGCTTCCGGGGTTCAAGCCAACACACACCATTAGAAGTTGATTGAATTAAAAATATCCACCAAGTTTGGCGATGTTTGGACAAACTGCCATTGATTTATGGCCAAATTTGCACCAGGCTCATGCATGTGTACGGAATCAGTGGCACCTCTCATGGAGCAAGTTCAAAATAATTTTACGCACATGGTTATATGTAGTTATGAAACGTACCTTGTAAGTTTCGTTATGATTGGACAATTTCTGATTGATAGTCCGATTTTGTCACGTCAACCGTTTCTCGTATTTTTTAGTTGATTTGAATGAACCTTTCAGGGTAAGTTTCAGGTACTTGTGTGGGCACGTCCTTCAGGTTTCGTTGTAATTGACCCATCAGTTGTTCACATCAGTTGGTCTATTTATGTACTGAGCCACACAAGTTCATTGCTCAATATGAAAACTAGATAAGTTATCAACAAGCCTTGTGCAATGATGCTCGACAGCAAATTTGGTAGTAATCACACCTACCGCCTTTCAAAAAATTGAAATTGGCAGAAGAATCAAAATGGGAGAAAATCCAATATGGCGGACTTAATGGGTTCTTCAGGCAAGTTTGTAGAGTGAGGACAGACTGATGTTTCTACTAAGTTTCATTTAAATCGAACGTATGACCGAGTTATGACTTTTCAAAATTCAAAATTTTAATTATAGTGCCCCCATTAGCCTGATTGAGGTTATATTTCTCTGCAGCACTTGCACACAACTTCCAATATGCAATATGCAAAATCTCATGTCCCATCCCACAGAAAATTCTGAAAACATTTCTGAAGAAAAATAATAAACCCCTACAAAAACAAGCTGGGTTTCAGCCCTTTAGGTTTGAACCCCTAATAATGACGACCTTATTGTATTCCCATGATGATCATATATGATGGAGAAATGCTATCTATAAAAACAAGAGCCAGGGACGAAATTTATTTACCCCTCCAGAAAGTGAAAATCTCTCTTACCAGCATGTTCACAGTAAGTCATCAGCAGTAGCATTTTGCTACTGCTGCATTTTGCTACCATGGTAGCATTCTGCTACCATAAAAGAATTCATGGCATGCACAAAACAAACTTGTACACTCTCAATGCCAAAAAAGGAGATGCTACCATAAAAAGTGAGACAGACTTGACCAAATGTCAGGTTGTCTTGAGATAGATTCTTTCACACTCACATATCAAGAAGTGTGTAGAAAGAAGAGGAAGTTGGTGACCTTTTTTTAATTGTTTGCATTCTGAGGAAAAGTGGATGGGGGGACAAATACGTAAAGGGGGAAACCAATTTCTAGAAAGCAGACTGATTCACCAGTTCTCTGGAAACCTTGGCAAGTGTCCAGCTGATTAGCGGCACATATAAAGAGAGGAGGGTAAAACATGGGGCTCACAGTGCAACAGCAGGCTGACATTTCAACATCTTGGGAGGGAAAAGGCACAGCAGCAGCAAAGACAGAAGTCAGATCCTGCCACTTCAAGAGAGGAAGACTGCAGTTAGCCTGAGTTTGAGACTCAAAACCTGATAGCTCCAGTTTAAATATTACCCAGTGAATTCTACCATCCAAGACAAGCATGAAGACCGCAATCCTATCCATTCTTCTCCTGGTCTGTGTCACCTTTTGCGCTTCGCATGGTAAGTGTGGCACTCAAGTCCGGTCGCTGCTGATTTCTGAGAGGTCAGGTGTTATGTGTCCTCTTGCTGAACTGTGTCTCAGGTATGATCACTCTGACGGCTGAGTAAAGACACTTAACTCTCTCTTTCTTTGCACTGTAATCCTGCAGGGACCGGCACGATCTCGGACCGCTGCCGCTGTGTTAAACTGAGCAAACATTTGACCAAGGCCACTGTCTCCCGCATCGTCGACATCCAGCAGATACCGCCTAATCCTTTCTGCAGCAAGACAGAGATCATGTAAGTAACCATGGTAACACACACACACTCAGATTAAGATTCACATGGTCAACCAAACCAAACCACATCTGGTTTTTCAAATGTCATTTTCCAGTCACATTTATTTTGGAGTGGACACATGTTGACTGGAGAGCTGCTTGTCCACTCATAGAGCTGATATGGCTGTGGGTGGTTCAAGAATTTCTAAAAGCATCAAATGAACTCTAATGGAGTGGAACTGTATAAACTCTGCTGTTTAGTCTCTCTGGCGATTAACTAAAGGAAAGGGAGACAAACATGGCTGCAGGCAGGGTGACTCAACCAGTTCTAAAGATCGTGCAAGTTGATGCTCATTGTGCACTATCACATCTGCAGGAGATCAGAGGACAGTATGATTATGTTTGTGGATGCAACAGGTCGTGACTCTTTTTCTCTCGCTCTATTGCAGTGTGACGCTGAAAGGGGGGAGCTCTTTGTGCATGAACCCAGCAACAACGTTCACACAAAAACTCCTGCAAGCAATAACACGGTATGTAAACACAATTATCTGGTGCCGTTCTGCGCTCATGTTGCAAATAAAATGATTTGACCCCTGCTAATTTGGAAACCGTGGCGCATTGGGATGGGAGAGCAGCAGTGAAGAGGGATGGAGAGTTAGGAAAAGTGTTTTGTTCAATTCCTCGTCATGAAGGCTAAAATATCCATTGTATTTTAGAGATATGAGATGTCAAACAGAGAGTTGAATGAATCTTTTTTGTGCTTTGTTTCCCTCACAGCACAAACCAAAAGCGTTCAACCACTATGGTGATGACCACCATCAGTCCAACTACACCACAGCTGCAATAACATCAGCCGAGGGATCTCTTCCTGTGAACTGCTCTTGGTCAGCGTCGGTGAAATCGACGTTGGACTTTTTTTTTTTTTTTTTTTTTGGAGTTTCACTTAATCAGAAAGGGTGAAGGGGGGCGCAGTATTGGAGGCACAGGCAGACCACTGTGATCAATATCTTATTCTGTTGAAACAGAATAAAATAGGCAAGATTTTACAACTTGTTTCAAAGAAATAAAAGCTGTGAAACAAACTGAAGCAGGTCAAATCTGCTCACTTCGGTGGCCTGTCTCAAGAAGTATTTGATTTTAAAGGTGCACCTGACAACTTTGCACGCTGGCGTCTCCAAATGGCAGCAGGAGATAAAAGTTTGAAAAAATGAAAGATATAATTCAGCATGATATCTGTAAACTGCACAGAGCATGCTCGTGTTTACCAGCCCAGCTAGTCTGTGATGTTTTTTGACCAAAAGAGACAAAATGGACAAGAGAGGCAAATGATGTGATGTTGATGTGTCTAGTGTTTGTGGGCAGAGCGTTCACTCACTGCAGTTTGGGAGACAGTTTGTATTTTGTTTTTAAGTTACAAGTTTTCACTACCTGTCTTTGTGATTAAGGTTCATAAGATGAGTGTACTTATACAGAAGAATATGTCTACGTGTAGCTCAGTGTAGTGGCACATGTTTTCACAAAATGAAGAATCATCACCTTTACAACTTGAAAAGATTGTAATGTAATGCAAGCTGCTGACAGATAGTACTGTTTAATTAACATAATTATCAAAATTGCATTATATCTTGATGGGAACACAAACTGTGCCTGCTTTTTTTATATATACACACACATATATATATATATATTTTATTTCTGTGATGTTAAGTGTTTGTTTAGCCTGCTTTATTGTTGTACTTTAATTTTTTACAAATGTGGGTAGGTTGAGTCCTGAATTTAAAAGAAACTTGTATTTATTTGTGTTACATATGTGTGTGTTTTTAATTTTTTAAATGATTTTGCTGCAAACCACATAGAAATAATCCCATTGTTGACAGAATGCTGACAAACCAAAGCAATAAAACTGTGATTCATCTAATTTTGAAATTGTCGTCACATTGAGTTTTATTATTTTACTGGGAACGTAAAAACAAATACTCCACACCTCAGCAGGAGTGCCACCCAATGCCAAAAGGACACCATAAAAAGCAAATTATAATAGCACACTCAACTTTAATTGCCTGACATTTGATGCAGGATGCCTCTTCAGCAGCAGACCTTTATCCAAGTTTACTGTGGCATTAGGTGAATTGAGAATGCAAGCTTTCATTCTTTGTAGTCATGTGGATTTCTGCCTCTGCAGGCTGACCAGCATTTCTGGGAAATGGCTGAAAGAGTTCCTCACTAGGCCTGAATGAGCTCTAATGTACCACAAGGGAGCAACATTACCAAACAACTAACCTGAGGTCCAAACGGATCCTGTTATTAAGGTGCCAAAAATCTTCCTTTGTGTAATTTTGGTCATTACTTCCCAGACGTTTGGTTTGGGTTCCTGTTAATTTGTCTGTCTGTCTGCAGAATATTTCAAAAACTTGGCGTAAAGAAAGGCTTTGGGTACATGTAAAACCAACTAAAAAAATATACACACCTGAGATGTTTTAATTTTTTTGTTTGTTTGTGGGTAAATAAGAGAACAGATGTTGGGTGAAAAGTTTTTGCTGATCATAGCAAAAGCGCCCAGACACTCAATAAAAATTATGAATAATGAAGACTTTATACCAACCGCCAGAGATAGATGACGAACTGTGATTTGAGGCTCTTTATAAACCTGAACTTGATTTAGGCACCACAAGCCTTTGGCTACAGTGAGCAGAGGGTTAAACTATTAGCAACATTCAACCGAGCCACTCATCAAACATTTTGGGGATAGGGATGACATCAGCAGTCATCCACTGCATACACACTGAGAAATTGTGCCAGACTGCTTTTCGTCGATCTCACTTCTGCATTTAATACAATCCAGTGCTAGGAAGTGTGATGTGCACTTGTGATGTGCAGTAACAATTTTCAAGCCCAGTGAGCATCAAACAAGCAGCAAATACGTGCGTGCAATTTTTGTATTAATTATTGTAATTGTAACTGGTATTTGTATTTGGGCATTTAAGTTATTGTGTTTACTTTTTCCCCCCTATCTGTGTTTTTTTTATTCAATTAAATTTGTGCATACTGCAGCATGTTATAACATAGATGATTGTGTTGTGGTTTGCCTTGAAGGGAGAGAGTGTCCTGGCATGATCTAG
>OMLF01050805.1:0-25230 GCA_900302615.1 Holocentrus rufus
TTTAATTTGTGTTTCTAAGTTACCCAAGGAACTTATTTATGACATCCTGTGTGCATTTATCTTGGTTTCTTTCACTAAACATGAGTGTTTTCCTCCCTACTGTTCTGAGACCTACAATCAAAATTAGGTCTCTACTATGCAGACACACACACACACACAGACACACACACACACCACTCTGCCTTTGTGAAAATGGGCTCATCTGATAGTGTGTGAATGAAGTCACTGGACTGTGGTGAAAACTGACTCTGAGCAGGTCCGACACTCTGTAAAAGAATGAGCGCGCACACAAAGACACACACACACATACAGCCCCATACCTTTAATTTGTCTCTGTCCACCACCACAGGAGGAGTCTCCTGGTCCAGGATCTGCAGAGCTGCGTCCACGTCGATCATCTGCTGCTGCAGCACTGCGTTCTTCCGAGCCCGTGTCATGCGCCTCACACTCCGCTCTGACACAACACACACACACACACACACGCAGATTTATACCACTGTAAATGACACCCTGCTAACACATTCACCTCCTAGCTTCAAGGTCCAGTCAGATTGCTATGTGGTGTTTCCCAGTTTACCCACTGTCGCCACACTTCTGGCTTTGTTTACATTGTCATTTACTGGACCTCTTTCATTACAGGGCTGACACTGTGTGACATCTAAATATGAGTTGTTTATGCACCTTCTTTACGAGATATTCAAACTAAATTCCCCAAAAAGTAAAAAATAAAAAAAATCCCAAGTCAAACTCTTGGAGATGCGGCTCCAGTCTAACCTATGCCGGCGTCCTCCTCCACTCTGTCGGCTCCAGACGGGTCTGTGGTGGAGGTCTGCTTGCTCTCTGTTTCTTCCACCTCCATCGGCTCCTCATGGCCGTTCTGCTCTGCCTCCTCTTCTGTGTTTTCCTTGCTGTTCCCTCCTTGTGTCACAGTTTGACCCTTCTCAGCCTCTGTTTCTGCAGGGAGCTCCTCAGTCCGTCCCGCTGTGGTTTGGACTCGGCCTCCTGACGGTTTTTGAACATCGTTTTCACTGCTCTCTGTTGCACTGGATTGTCCCTGGCTGTCTCCCTCGGTCTCAGTGTTACTGTCTGTGTTAGCCTTCGCTGTAGTGCTTCCACTGCTCTGTTCCCCTCCCTCAGCTGACATCTTTTCATCTGCCTGTGCTGGTCCGTCTGAGCTGGCTTCCCCATTTTCATACACTCTGACCTCCTCTTCAGCAGCCTCCCTTCTCTCCTGACAGTCCCGTTCCTTCGCAGCAGATCCTAAACTACCTTCCCGAGTTCCCGAGAGCCCCGATTCTACAGTGACCTCCATCTGCTCCTCCTCTCCTCCAGCCCCCTCCCCACACTCTGCTCCTTTCCCAGTATCCTCCTCATCCTCCCCATCTTCTTCGTCCTCCTCCGACCCGGCCGGGTGCGCGTCGTCTTTGGAGAACTGAGGCGAGCAGGTGGACTTCTTCTTGGAAATGACGCCGTTACACCAGCGATTCCTCCGACGTTTCTTCTTCTGGGCTGTGGGGATATGAGAGGGAGGGAAAGAGGAGGCGGGGCTTACTTAAGACGAAGGAGATGGAAAAATACAAAATATTTCATGGAAAGAGATCAAAAATGTTCAATGATTCACAAATGGGCTTGGTGTTCTGCCATCTTATGCCCACCTGATCGAATTCTCTCTCTCTGGTTTTAAAATAACAAAAGGCTTAAACAAGACGGCTACATAGAGGTGAGGTCTGCTCCATTTTGACCACAGTGGATTATTATTCCATTAACAGAAATTTAATTCTACTATAAACTGCTGTTGCTCAAGGGAATGTCGATGGTAGCTTATAAGTTGTATTATTTGCAGTTTATTTGCTGTAACATTTATTCTGCCATTACTATTTTCAGTAAACACAATTTGCCTGTTTCTAATCTATACTTTATGATCTGCTTTGATGACTAAATTTCTCCAGATGTTATCCAAATTTCATGTCATTCTACAGGCTGAAATGGCCATCCCAGCTTGCTAATTTCTCAAGAGAACGATACCGACCTGCGAGTCTGGGTGTTGTGACAGCAGTAGCAGCAGCAGCGGCGGCGGTAGCAGGCGCAGTAACAGGAGCGGCTGCTGCGGCTCCTGCAGGCTCTCTTGCTGGGACCACGTCACAGGTCCTGGCCTCAGCGGGGGCTTTGGGCTGCTTGGGAAGAACGTGGTAGAAGGACGGAGTGAACCGCGCGGTGGAGCAACCTGTGTTTGGACAAAAGGAAAGAGAAAATTTCTTTAGCCTTTGATCTCTATATACCTGTATGAAATTACCTACTACCTATTGCCTTTATCTTCCTGAACATTATGTATTCTGAGACTGAGGCACTGATGCGCAGCCCTCAGTGGTGCAATTTTGGTTTGCATCACTATTGTGGCTGTGGGGAAAGATGTGAGAGTAGTAAAACAAGCGAGAACAAAAACACGTCGTGTGTGAACATGGCCTGAGCCCCATAACCTCAACTAGACCCTCAATTTGACACGATTGAGACGGGACAATTACATCCCATTTTGGTTTGATTGTTGTATTGTTTTGATTCAAACGCAGTGAAGACAGCTAGGCTAGGAGAAATGCAATATGTTTAGCGTTTAGCTTTGTCACGTTTAAAGCATCGCACAGTGGAATTCAATACAGCTGAGTGGATTGCATTTCATTCAGTGAACACTTCATTCTTTAAAAACATTACATTCCTCATTGTTCTACTATATTTCAATATGGCACAAATTCCTCTTTACATACACAAACACACACACACACACACACACACACACACACAGACACACAGCACTCACGTCTCTTGCAGCGCGACTCCTTGATCTCCTCACAGATCTTCTCGAAGTCTTCATCCAGTTCATCTCTGATGATGGCATGGACCGTGTCCTTCAAAGCACACGCTCTGTGTCGGATCTGACGGTCTGCAGGTAGAAAGCACATACACACAAGACACAGATAATTATGGTATGTGTTCCTTTTTCGTTTACTCCAGGATCAGAATCACTCAATTCTTGAGCCCAAAGCAAGCTGATTAAATCTGTTTTACTTTAGCATTTATTTTGTCATCCACTGACGAATTTCACTGGAAAAGTTACATACTAACATATTGTATTAGTACATGCAGTATTACCATGGTGTGTGTGTGTGTGTATGTTGCTCTGTTATACCTGAAGGGTCTCTGTCAGGGTTGTATTCCAGGGCGTTCTGCCAGATGAGGTCGACATCGTGGAGGAACTCAGCCACCGTCCCGTAGTGATGCAGGTCAATCCTGGAGAGAACTGTCGACAGGTCCATGGGCTGCTTGATCACCTCAGCATAGTCTGGGACCTGAAATTTATGAAATGATATGAAATATATCCTGTCTTTTCTACAACTACTACTATCATTAATACTGCTGCTGATGGGCAGATGGATTTCAGCTGGGATTTCGGTGTCTGGTGTCTTTTTGTCTGACCTCAGGGCAGATCTGGTGTTAATTTAAGAAGAGCAGCTATTAAAAACACAAATTAAATATGTAGGTTATTCAAGATACAAGAGATGATTTAAAATTGTCTCTCAAAAATGGGTTGTGGGACTACACTGACCGGGTTACACATGTGCCTTTTTGTTTTTGGCACCAAATTAGACAGAAAATATGTAAATAATACATTTACTACATAATATTTATGGGTCTGATTTGACCTTCAGTGATGTCACAGACACAAACATTCACTGTGCGGGATGCGGCACATAAGGTACAGGAAGATAGTATATTTGTGTACGATGTGTTTTGGCACATTCAAGTCTGTGATTTTTAAGATATTTTTATTTTCTTTTTGAGGGACAAAAAGAATCATGTGTCAGCAAATCTTGAGTTTGACGCTGTCAGGGAATCGAATCGAACAGAGCAGCTACCTCCTCTAAATCCACAGGCTTCGTGAAGGCCTTGAAGCGTTTGTCCTGGGACAGGCGGTTGGTGACATCACGCAAGAAGAGGCGGAGCTCCCTGAGCGTGTCTTCCTCCTGCTCCTCCAATCGCTGCGTCTCCTTCTCTGTCAGCTGACGCGGGGCAGGCGGGGGGGCGACGGGGAGCACCTCCAACGCCTGGAGCACTGAAGAGAGTGGAGGGTTAACATATACATGTACACACACTCAGACACACACACACACACACTGTCTAAGTTATAAAGAACATTTGTCTGCTGTAATGAAATGAGATAGATTTTAAAACTCAACATATTTGGGCTGTTCTCTCTTGTGCCAACGAGGGTCCAACAAATCCCACTCACAAATGTACTCGACTTGTTTGCTTTTCTTCGATTCAGCGTTATTCCGTCCCTTTTTATTGTAGACTCATCAAATGTCCAATGACAAACATTTTTTCGCAGTAAAATCATCCAGACATACATTTTTTGCTTTTCTCTCTAAAGCCTGCCTTTTTTGGTGTCTTTTTCCAGGCATCCCAGTTTAAACGAGCATTTTCTAGCCGTACTAACTACAAATAAACCACCATGAGTGAGTGTTGAGTGTTGAGTGTTGAGTATGTGTTTCACATGTCATGAAAACAACACCTGACCTCTCAAACTTTGCCAGGAACACTACAAGTGATTTTTTATGTTACACATTAATTAAAAGCAGTTTTCTGATTTTGAGTGACTTTCCAGGTCCAATCGTGAACAAGCAGACCCTGATCATACAAGTGCCAAAGCCCACTTCAACCACAGATCACACAGCTAGTTGCATCACTGAGTCCAAACTGACCAAGCTCGTCCGTTTCTCACCAGCTTTCTTCCTGGATGCGGGGGCTTTGGCAGCCTGGTGCAGGATCAGGTCCTCAAAGAAGTCTCTCCTTTCCCTGCTGGTGGGGACCTGGATGTGGAAAACTTCGCCGTAGTCCACACGAAACAGCTCCTGAACCTGAGGAAAGCAGGGAGGGGCGGAGACCTCAGTGTGGGTGGCTGTGTGTTTCCATTGGGCAAATAAAGACAAAAGATACAGGAAGTAACTTCTGACATCAGTGCTTAGTGAACCAAATAAATGAGGCTTTGTCCGTACCTCAGCACCAAGTCGCTCATAAGGCAGGTTGCAGGTAGCCAGCAGTAGTATGGGAGCGAAGGCAGGGATAGAGCGCAGCAGACTGAGGAAGGTGGCTCTTAAGGCCGGACCCACTGTCTCCCACCACTGTCCGATGTGGGGGACGTACAGGATACTGGGAGAGGTCCGCCTGGCTTCAACAAAGATCTGCACAACATAACATATGACACAGAAACATCAACATTTGACACCTGCAGAATTTCCAACAGGTAACAAAAGGATTCAGAAGATTTAAGATATCAACAGTTTTGCTCAAGTATGATCCTGCAAAATGGCCTCTTTAAAGTTTGATTTTTTAAATCATAGAATTTGCACTGTATAAAACCATGCTATTTCAATGACCTTTTTTTGTTTGTTTGTTTGTTTGTTTTTAGTTTTTATGTTCATGTGTCTCCATTTTTGTCTCACAGCTGATTTGAATGTCTTAAGTCTTGACTTGGCTGCAGATGTTCTGTTAGTTTGATCTGCTGGTCTTCAGATGGTGTGGCAACAATAATTCACACAGTACCATATTAAGTCAATATATTTTATCAGTTGTTGAAAGCCAAAAAAACTGTAGGGTCATAATTAATATTTAACTGAAATATATGGTGTGAAGAGGTATCAGCTGAATATAAAATTGGATTAGTTTCAATAAATGGTGAAAATACTACAGTTCTTGGTAGTGAACTCATACCTTTGGACTCCACTGTATGTAGTGTATTTTCGTAAACCTTTCTAACACAGGTGGTTACAGTTTATCAGAGCATGGCTCCCTCACCTTTACCCTGATCATGGCTCTATTTCATGGTGGTATTTGTCTGCAGTACACATTTATCCCCAGCCTCCACAGTGGGAGGAGGTGGGGCCCATGGACTGCAGTCTCTGTGGCAGCCACTTTGGCCAGTGAGGTCCACTGAAGAGAACACACTGAATTTGACCAGGCTGCAGACCAGGACCTCTCAGCACCAGAATGCACATGGATGTCTTGTTTGTTTTAGAGCAATGTTATGATGCATGACAGGTTCATGATGATTCGAGGACGCAGGACATTACCATGAATTGCATGATGCACTGATTCTCTAGTTTGTTGTATCAATGTACTGTTCATGCACTTTGTCATTTGATGTTATGACATCTATATTTTAGTGCACTATGTTATATAAGTGCACGGTGCTAATGTTTTAATAAACTGGAAAAGGAATTTTTCATTAAACTGTTTTGAGGCAGCTTGTCATATAATATGCTGTATATTTTATGAGTCTTCCCAGGTGATATGCAGTAGGTTGTATATTAAGTTCTATTGATACATTCTGCAGAATACTGCACAAATGCAGAATGATTTGTCAATTTATCAATCTTCAGCAGTATATGGTTTACCTGAGCACAGGTTTCTTCTGCTGCAGTGGCAGTGGCTCCAAACAGCACAGCTACATCCAGAGTGTACACAGTGAATTTCTCCAGGGCATGGAGGAGAGCAGGGGCGAGGTGGGAGCTCTGACCAGAGCCGGGTCTGCCCTCCAACAGCAGCCTGGGACGGAAGGTGGTCGGCTGGCTCAGCACACTCCTAGACAAAGAGAAAACACAGTGACAGAGATGGGTGAGGTGGTGTGGGTTCAGTTTTATGGTAGAGCGTTTGTCGGGATGGCAGCCTGCCTGGGTGATTTTTCAAAAAGCAGTCTGGGTCAGTAGGACACTGGATGGCTCAGAGCACCTCTGAGACTAAAACCAGGAAGGCATGGAGACAAAAGGAGACTTGAACTTCAGTTTCTGCAAAAGTCCCAGACCAAGTGTAGCAATGACATGCAGGTGTTTCTGAATATGCAGAGACGATTGTGTGAAAAGTAAGAGCTATCATGTGTCTGCTTCTACTCAATAACAAACAGAATTTGAAGAAAATGATTTCCTGTACACTCATGAAATTTGATATTACACTGGTATAAAGGTGTCAAGTGTCAGGGGAAAGGATCAACATTTATCTTTTCTGAAAGCCAACCCACCGACTGAGGTTGAGGAGTTCGTTAGCAGCAGATGTTTTGGGTTGAGGCTGAGAGGTCGGTCCATTGAAGCAGACTGCTGAATCCTCATCTTCACTGAACATCAGATCATCCTCAAACACACCACAGGGCACATCTGGAAAAAAAAAACACAAACGCCCTCTAACAGTGACTCCCAATAGCTTTTTGACGTGCCCGGAGTATTACTGTGTAATCACTTTGATCAATTCCATGATTAAAGGGAGCAGTGTTGACATCTACAGTTCATTTACTAAATACATCAAACAGAGGAAAGAGAGAAAATAATAGAGCAGGAATCCACCTTGGTCCCTTTTCCTTTTCAGGCCCTGCTCAGCGTGGGGGAACAGTCTGCTGACTGTGTGCAGGATGTCCTGCAGGGCTGCACTGAGCAGAGGACGGATGGCTGGTATCAGGGCCTTGGCTGGTGATACGACCGCCCTAGGAATCACAAGCCAGATCACAAACAATCAACTTTAAATGCCAATGACACACAAGCAGCAGGTCCTTGAGCTGACAGTTTTCATACCTCTGGGCAGCTGGCACCATCTTGGCCATTGCCGACATGAAGTCCCTGTTACTGATGGCGATGGAGTTCACATCCAGCACTAGTTTCTGTGAGGAGGAGTAGATCTGAGGGTAGCGACGGCGCAGTGCACACAGAGCAGCCTCTGAACACACCGCCTTGATGTCAGCGCCGCAGTAACCTGGAGAGCAAAGACACAGTGTTGGAGTTGTCATTAAGAGAATCCTATCTGTATTCCAGATTTGAGTCAAAAGTTTTAGAACTTTTTGGAAGTTTTTTGACAATTCTTTGTCAGTGTTTCCAGACGAATTTTTCTATATGCTGTATATTGGTGAAAAACGAAAGCGTGATTATAAGAATCACTGTTAAGAAGTTCGAATGTACTTACACATACATGTGTAAGTACATTCGTGTGTGTGTGTGTGTGTGTGCATGTA
The DNA here is from genome assembly GCA_900302615.1 of Holocentrus rufus. Classification (NCBI taxonomy): domain Eukaryota; kingdom Metazoa; phylum Chordata; class Actinopteri; order Holocentriformes; family Holocentridae; genus Holocentrus; species Holocentrus rufus. Next base: position 8,045 of record OMLF01050805.1, read on the forward strand.
TGCTTACCAACACATTTGTCTGCCAGTTCCTCCAGAAAAGTGTCAGAAGGTTGAGGAGTCCACTGTCTGGTGTGGATCTTCAGAATGTCCTTTCTTGCCTGTCATAGAGAGAGAGCACCATCTCAATTTTAGATGTAATATCTGGTGGGTTGCAGAAAATCTCTTGTGATATTACAGCTGAGTTGAAGAAGATCTGCTGCTTCGCCTAAACCTAAGACAGATCATGTGGTCAGCTGTGCTGTTTGTGCCATGATGCTTCACCTTCAGAGTAAACTGGGGACACATTAGACAACTCTCTCTGACTCACACTCCTGTCACACTTCACAACTGCAGTTTTCTGAATTTCGCTGTGCTTTCGATCCTGCAGAGTGTCACATTTGACAACTAGAGAACTAAGGTACGACAGTTTCTCCTGCTTCTTCTTCTTGTATTTAGGTCCCCACCAGGCCCCCAGGACTTTTGTCTTAACAGTCCTCGTGAGCCCTACGGGAACTAAAACTGGATTGCTGGGGTGTCACAATAGGGGGCGTTTTCTCTTCTGAGTTCCTTAAGACTCTCAAAGACGATGTAAATGAAGGCAAAGACTGAAAATGCTTTGGAAAGTCCTCTAGTGTGTCCCTAGAATCAGGTGGACTGGAAGGACCTAGTTTACATGGTTCAGTTCTCTGGTAGTTTAATTCAAAGATTTTTTAAGGTGTTTTGGACAAGATCTACCCAGCCATACTTGGTCTATCACACCCTGCCTCAGCTTTGGAGGCCGCCTATAGGAGGATCTGCTCAGATTCTGACCTCTCTGTCCGGCAGACCGAAGAGAAACTCTCTATCGAAGCGTCCAGGTCGTCTCAGAGCTGGGTCGATGGAATCCAGTCTGTTCGTGGCTCCAATCACGACGACCTCTCCTCTACTGTCCAAACCATCCATCAGAGCCAGGAGGGTAGACACAATGGAGCTATGGAGACAACACGGACACTCAGATTAATATCGGTAACCTCACCATGACCAACACAAACAAGGCAAGAGCAGGAGCAAAGCACTGCTCACCTGTGGATCTGGTCCTGTCGGCTGGATCTGACTGGAGCCAAACCGTCAATCTCATCGAAGAAAATGATGGACGGACGCATCTGGTACGCCTGAGAGGAAGTCATCAGGGATTAAATAGATTTTGATCTTCACATTCTTCTTTTCAAACAAGATACTTAAGGTCTGTTGCGTTCATAAGGTCTGCTGTTGGGTATTCTTTGTTGATGACATCGTTTTTCATAAATATTAGAAACCAGTGAGGGGTGCAAAACTAAACAGTTGAAACTGAAGGGAGAAAGCCACCAAAAAAAGCCTAAATATCTGAGTGTTGTTAGTATGTTGTACCTTGTAAAGGTGTGTGGTTTACCTGGTCGAACAGCAGACGCAGCTGTCTCTCTGATTCACCCACCCACTTACTGAGGCAGTCGGCTCCTTTCCTCATGAAGAACGACACCTTCCTCTCCCCCTGACTGCACTCGTTAGCGAGTGCTCTGGCCACGAGGGTCTTCCCTGTGCCTGGAGGGCCGTAGAACAGACAGCCCCTGGGAACAAAAACAGAAATGAAAGAGAGTAACGGGGTAGTGGGACGCTGAGGAGAAATGAGAATAGCCGAGAAGCCACCTATTTACCTGGGTGGCTGTATCTTGAACCTCTCAAAGACTTCTGGGTAGAGAAGAGGGAAGACCACCATCTCCTTCAGCGCTGAAATGTGTCTGCTCAAACCGCCGATGCTATCAAAACGCACCTAAGTCACAAACACAGCGTTATGTAGACACATTTCTCTCATATCAAGAATATATTTCATCTTTTTCCGTTTCCCACCAACTATCAGCAATATGCACCAACATCATGTCTATCTGTGTCTTGGTTTATCAGAGTAACTGAGAAACAAAGACACTCCTCCTTCTGTGTCCATCCATCCATCCATCCTACCGTCTTGTCTATCTGCATCGGGTCCACGTCAGCCAGGCTGGCTCCGATCTTCATCCTGTCCTTGTGGATCCCCAGCAGGTCTTCTTTCACAATGTTCATTGGCAGACATCTGGAGGAACAACAGAGAAAGCAAAAATGTCACTTTATTTTATGGCATTCCTGCTTTGGACAGCACATGGAGGAGAGCGCCACCGAAAATTCCTATGACAAAGAAGTATTTAGGATGCACTGAATGATTGGTCTTCCTTTATTTGTATCCTGTAGTTCAGTGATTTTAAAACCTTCAGCCTGGGACCTTGGAACATACTCCTCGCACAATATTTCTGAGCATTTTATTTTTGTACTTTTAAGGCCCAAAACTACAAGCCCAAGGTATCCTGCTGATCTGCTGTTATACTGAAGGAGTTAGAAGGCAACCTAGAATAGCACAAAGCTTTAGATGGAAGTTTCCTGAGGGTAATTTGTGCACCTTTGGGTCTCAAGCCATTTGCTGAAGAACACAGCTGTTGTGTGTCTGTAGCTGCTGAATGGTCTCACCTGTTGACAGACCTGTTCCTGTTTGTACTTTTCCGTCTCTGAAACTTTTCATCATCTGAGGAGGAGGATGTGGAGTCACTGCTGTGGATGGCATGTCTCCTTCTGCAAGGAGAGACGATGCAAAAACACAATCGGTCATCCCATTTGTATTATGTTGCCTTATCAGATTATCTGTCAGTCTATGACAAGACAGAATTCCAACAAAAAGAAGGTACATCACTTCTAGTAAGAAAATAATTACAAATATTTGATGCTGTCACAGTTAAAACAGGAACTCACAATGAAGACATTAAGACACACTCTCATTCCAAAAACACAACAAATACAAAAACCACTCACTACACTACCAACATTACACACCATTCAGATGTATTCATTAATGCATCATTTGCATCATCACAGGATTGGACTCATCCAACAACTTCAAATCACACACAAACCATTTTCATGCATGAAACCTGGGCAACATACCACCTGAATAAAAAACAACTGCTTTAAGATTGTGTGCTCAACACGATAAACCAAGTGTCACAAGGGTGTGTTTTAATCTCTTTAGGTTCAACTAAGTGTGTACTGGGAGAAGGACAAAAAAAGATTTGAGTCGATGTCCTAATATGTGTACTATAGTATTTATAGTTTCACCAAAATGTGCCACACGTGTACAACCTCAGTGCTAGTAGAAAGAGAAAGCACCCAGAAGAGGAATTAAAAACCAGTGATGAACATCAACAAAGACAGGAAGTGAGTGTCTTACCTCTCAGAGCTACTCCTGATGACGGGGAGGAATAGATTCAGAAAAAAAGAGGAAAGAGGAATATTGGGATGGATTGTATATGCAACGATACTCATGGCTACAAATATATAATTTGTATTGGGGAAAACACTGTAAGACAGCTATGTCAACAAATATGTTATCCTCTGATTGCCAGACAAATCTTAGTGACAGTAACTCTGACACTAACAGGTGTCATGAACAGTTTGTCAGTTGTCTGATCTGAATTTTGGCACGTGTTGCATATGCGACTCTGCATATTGGTGTATATGCTCCTGTAAGTAGTGTGTCACCACGGTAACACTGTATGGGGATTAATGGTTAAAAGGTTCTGAGTCTTGCAGCACAAGTTGTGACAAGCCTGCCAAATCTGAGAAAACAAGTAAGACAGACAGAGGCTGGACTGACAGGTGTGCTGCTGTGATGGAAACTTGACACAGTAAACTGACAGCTATTGAGAGTTAGCTGTCTACCTGGACAAGTGGCTGAACAGAGTCATGTTAACTTATGTAACACTGCTTATCGGACACTTTTCCATTCCAAGACTGTAACTTAAGTTTGTCCTGAATAGTGAAGTAACATTACTATGACAAATGGATTTCAAAATGATAATGGGTGTGATCCTGCTGCAGGTTATTAGTCTGATTGTTAGGTTTGAATTCTCAGCGTCCACAGTCCCCGAAGTAAAGATTCGATACCTTTTATCAAGGGTGTAGTAAAGTAGTCATAAAACATACATAAAATATATATAATACTAACAGAAGAAGCTGTAAATTTGTACTAGTATTATAGTGGCCTAATGGCTCAGCTAGGTTTAGGAGAAAATCTCTTGGTTGCCAGGTAGCTACAAAGGCTTTTCCTGATTAGTGAAGTAACATCTCCATTGCGTAAGGATTTCATAATGATTAAAGGATTTCATAATGATTTCATAATGATGAAAGGTATTAGACAGCTGTTAAATGATTGGATTGTGAGCAAAGGTTTTGATTCACACTGGTCAATAGAAACATTTCTTAAAGCAAAAATCCACTTTCACACATTCTTACACTCTTGCAGATCATCAGTGTGATGTTCAGTTCGTCCCAGGAGTTACTTTGTAATGAAGTATTGTAATTTACTTCTACGGTGTACCCACTTTCTGCAGCCCTGCCCTGCCTGTCTACTTCTGAGTATGAGAATGTGATTTGAAAAAGTTGGCAGGTAACGGGTTGGCGGCTAGGAGTTCATACTAACCGGCTGGTTCTTCTTCTGTTGTAGGGGCTCCTGGGGGCCGTGGAGCTGAATCTGAACCTGCGCCTCGTCGGAGAGGAGTGGCTCTTGAAGTACATGCTGCGCTTCCTGGTTTCTCTGGGTTCTAATACAAAATGATCAAACCATGTCAAACTATGTCAAACCTGTTAGGATGCTATCACACATTAAGATGAACGGGCCTATGTGAGCATATGCTAACGATGCAAGTGTAAGTCAGTGGGGTAGGAAATGCTGAAAATCACATCCAAATCATGCACATGACTATTAAACCTGTAATTATTTCATATAATATATCTATGAGAAAGGATTTGTATGTGGTTTAAGTGTAAAAATTACAGAAGTCTATGCATTTTACACCTTTTGCATGTTTGGATTACCCGGTATATCAGGCATTTGAGCAATCTATATGTGATCAATCTATGGACTGATCCATATTTTGACTGAACAGAAAACCCAAGAAGCAGAACCAAACTGAGCTGTACCATCCTGAGGGGCCTGGTAGCGAACCACGGTCTTCCGCTGTCTGAAGTCGTAGCGCCTCTGGTTGTCCTCTTCCTCATCCTCCCCATCTTCATCATCATCATCATCATCATCATCATCGTCGTCATCATCATCTTCATCTTCTTCTTCTTCTTCCTCCCCCTCTCTGTCCTCCTCCTGCCCTTCATGATCGTCCTCATCTTCATCTGTGAATAAAGAGCACAAGGTAGGATGTTATTTTTATAAGCTAGCATTTGACAAATTCACTGAAAACTTAGTTGTTTGGAAATAATATTGGGATGGTTAAAGGTGCACTACGTAAAATTGCATTGAAGGACCCTTTATACTAAGAGTAAGCACATCTGGTTGGTTTAGTCTACATGGTTCTCATTGCCAACCTGACTCACTGATGAATTATGTATTTATTCCACATTGTTTGTCAGTTGAGTCTACACAGTCCCGATTTAAGTCACTCCTAAATTTTACACAATGTACATTTAACGGTTTAACCACAGCATATGAGCAAAGTGTAGTGACTTCAAACTCCACTCAGTATTTACTCCTGTATGTGTGTGTGTGTGTGTGTGTGTGAGTGTGTGAGTGAGTGTGTGTGCATGTGTATGCACTGTGCTCAGACGCTTCAGGCTCCAAACCCCGCTCTGTTCTGACTTGGATTAATTGTGCCTGACATCAATTGCATGAAGTATAATAATAGGCTATTTTTGATGATGAAATGTGTTTAATTATTGACATACAGGCTATAAACCACATGTGGTTGGGTTATTTCAAAGTCTTCCTTACGCAGGTATGTAAGAAGTCAGCACTAATTGAATGCATTGATTTCAGTGAATTTCTGTCTATTTAAGAAGAGCAGCATGTCCACATTTTTAATGACAGTCGATTCTTGGCATTTTCTGTTTTAAAGCAATATGCAATAATGTCATTTAAACCTGTACTAGTAAACTTGCACCAATATATTATTTTACTTCTGTAAATAAAAACCCCTAATTCATGTGAAATTGTTTTTTTTCCCCTCTTCATCCAATCTGTCTATTAATCAAAAAAAAGATCTGCAGATTAATCGTTCTCCACCTCACCTTGGTTCTCCTCCTCCTCTGTGTCTTTATTCTCCACATCAGTCCTGAGGGACCTCCGCCTGCTGCCCCTGGTGTACATCCCCAGCTTCTGGGAGGAAACAGGTTAAACAGTGTTTTACTTGGATTGCAGTAAGTTATACATTTTGAGACAGGATACTTTGTCACTGAAACAAGATTAGATAAATATTAGAATTATACAGTGCAATGTGAAAACATGAGGTGGGACCCATGCTTGCATCGCCTTGCATCGCCCTATGCACGCTTACATTTTTGGAGAGGTGCACATGCCCTATGGGAGCATCTTCTAAGGGGTTATATCAGTACCACAGACACCTATGGGCGTAGCAACAGCGACACTGAAACATGAATGAGCCTTTACTCCACACTGAAACAGTGTTTCCTAAATGTTTTTTCATACCATTTTGCACAGCTTTAATGGCTCAGGGTCGAGTCTGAGACATACTGGTGTTCAGGCCTTTGTCTGCATACACAGTATGTGCATATCAACTGACTTCTTAGAGCTGTGTGTGAGGTTATAAACCAGCTGTCCACGAAGCAAACCTATTAGTTTGAAGCAAGTGACCATGAGCATGGTATTTAAAAATTAATACTGCAGAGGAATGTTCATGTTTATACATTCTTATTTAACACCAAAAGCTGAAAAGAAGATAATGTGTGTCTTTTTAAAAAATGCGAGATGGGGAATATTATTCTTTTCTTTTGCCCATGCAGAACTTAGGCAAAGTGAGGCATTAGCAATATTTTTGACAAGTTCCATTTATTCCATTTCATTGCACCTCTGATTACACTTGACAGTGTTTGCATTTAGCAGCAGTACCTGAAATGCATGACACTGCAGCAATACTCCCACATACTGGGACCCGAACAGCGAAAGACTAACATCTCAAACGCCTCTCCACCACATTCCTGCAATGCTCAGACTCCTGTGCTGCAGGAGTGGGCATCCTTTAAGCAGCATCTGCTACTGAGGGTTTCACAAAATATTCGATTAGTCGACCAGTTGACAAGCAAACCTACTCGTCGACACTGTGCCTCCATGTCAGCTGATCATCTATGTGTAATTTTAGCTCCGTGGAGCAATGAATTGGCTTTACTGTCACTGTTTGTTTCAATAAACCGATAAATTGTTAGTTTTACTGTGGACATTCATATTTAGAGTGAGTGCTCAAAATTGAAATTCAAATACAATCTTGTATTTCCAAGAGTTAGAGCATGTAATCATGCCCCCCCCTCCTCAGGACAAGGACAAAACAAAGAAGATACTTTCACATTTTTTTTATTTTACTAAACTTAATTCAAATAAGAACAAATTATTTTAAGTATGTTTTATATTAATTTATTTACTTTCCTTAACTTCATCTTATTTAAGATTTTTATGATAGGCGACACTCTTGTAAAGGTCTGGGATATAAAATGAGTGCTAAAGCAAGTTTGGCAATTTCTTTATTGCACATTAAACTCAAGCTGAACTCCTTGTGCTCCTGAATGAGACATCTAAGGTCTCAGGCAGGGGGGGCAAATAAACAGTGATTCATGGAAATATAAACTGTGGTAAGTTCCTGTTTTTAGTAAGGCACTGCTGTTGCATCAGCCTCTCCCAGACATTCAAACATGAACTGACATATAATACATGTAATACTACTGTCCTATTGAGGAATGTTTCCTAAACCTTGGGTTGGGACTGAAATGAATTATATGCCAAGTCTAGAGGGCCTTCCTGAGATAACAGCATGCATCAACGTGTCTGTGCAAATTTGGGTCTTGAATGCTTAAGTTTAAAAATCAATTATACAGTTTCTCAGCCACCAGCTGAAAAACATCTCTAGTATACCAACAGTCTTCACAGGAAAAAGAATGCCTGAAGATAGTTTTTTAATTAATTTGTCAGCTTCTGTGTCAAATGAAAACTGACAGTCAAACAACTGGGGCCTCACCTCTTCTTTAGTGTCTCTGTCTCTGCTCCTCAGTCTGCGTCTCATCTTCTGCATGTCATCCATCTTTTGGAGAACAGCTTCAGCCGTGCTGAGGGACAGTCAAAAGACCAGACATAAACCATGTCCATTTCTGCTGGGATTAAAGGGATATTTCACTTTGGTGTAACATACATAGTTTTCAGCAGCCATACCCTCATGGAAATGCAGCTTATGCAGCTTCGGTGTGCCGTCTACATCAGCTCCCCCAGCTGTCCATTGTCAGTACTGACATTCCTTCCACTTGCTGATATCCTATTAATTCACTGCCATTCCATTTTTTTACCTAAAATAACAGTTCTTAAATATAACCTAAGTACCACAGCAAACATTTCAGTGATACAGATAATTATTAATAAAAACATCTTACTTTGACATCTAATGTATATGCAAAACAAGATACATTTTAAAAGTTTTACATTATGTTATCTTATACTTATACTTGTGTTGTTGCACTGACACAACAGCATTTCTAATTGTTTGCCAATGAATCTGCTGACAACTACTGGTAACTTGGTAGTAGAACTGGTAGTAAATCAGTACATAAAAAAGATACTGTTGAGGCAGAAAAAATATTTTATTGATTACGTAACTGCCATAGTCGGTTTATATTTCAGGTTTATATTATTTTAGACAAGACTCTGAAAATGATTGGTTTCGGGACTCTGACAATTAAGAGAATTGATGAAGCTGACAATGGAGAGTGGGGGCCGATGATGTCACTGTTTAAGATGCGTATACATTGGGGTAAAGCTACTGCAAACTAACCCTGTAATACCTGATTGAAATATCACTCTAAGGCCAGCAATTGCTAATAGCTGTATCAGCACTCATTACTTGCTGATTCCCAGCATACTGTTTCATAATTGAGCTACACAAAATACCGTCAATTCCATCACTTCACACACGTCACAACACTGTACACCATGCATGTGAATCCATAAGGTAAACCTGTTTTAATGTGGTTGGCACTGGGACTCGTTCCTCAATGGAACGTCTCTGTGTCTCCACTCAACTTGTAATCTCTGTGATTATTTCAATATACTGTAGTTTAAATACATCAGGAAGAGGAGAGACTTCTTATCTGCTAGAATTTTTCCAGACTGTGCCATCATAGCAATCTATGTCAGCTATGTCAAAGCAGACAGTAATTCTCTTGATTTTAAATGCAGTGTGTAAGAGAGGCAAGTCATATTGTTTACAACTTTCAGTCTCATTGTCTTCATGTGTTAGATATGTCTCTCGGTGAGGCGATGAACGACAGTACTTTTAAATGAACTGAAGCAACGGTGGAGGCAGCCAAAAGGAGCTGGAGCGGACATGACTGGACTCACTTGGTGATGAGTCGGTCGTATAGGACCGACTGGTTGCGGGAGTCCAGTTTGTATCTGGTGATTCTAGAGCTACGTCGCACTGAGCGGTCCTCCTCGTCCTCCTCCTCTTCTTCTTCCACCTCCCGGCTCTGCAGGCTGAACAGGCTCCTCTTTGGAGTGGACGATTCCTCCACCTTGTCTGGCACATCTGATATACAAACAGAAACAGTTTGCTCTTACTGTGAGTAATATTAACAGCTGCTCCGTACTTAATCAGTCTCACATGCTCATCCACCTGACAGCTACACCACAGCATCTTTCAGTTTTGGACATTATGAGTTTCAGGCAACAGGCCCCTCTACTTTAACTGATACTCTAAGACTGTACCTGCTTGTTGCTTGCCACTGGATGCTTTCCCCTCTCTCTGCAGCCTGGGAGATTTCCTTTAAAGAAAGATGACAAATGAACTCCACTACTGCCTCAAGTTAGGATGTCACACAAAAGCATTATTTTGCAATATGAATTATTTCTACAGATTGATTTGTTATCCTTTACCAAATGTTTTCAGCAGCTAGTCCAAATATGTTCTATACAAGAGGAGTTGTGAGACTTGTTTTCCTGTGATATTGAATGGGCTTCTGCTTCCGTGAGTCTGCACGTCATTGTATGTGCATTTTCTCACAAAAAAGTTTGAAAAAAAAAAACTTGATTAAACTTGATTTGTTGACTTCTGCACAACGTCAGAAAACACTTTGGGTTATTATGTCAAACAATTTAGAACAATATGAAAAATACGGTAGTGAATACAGCAGTTTTTCATAGCCTTTTTCATTCTTTATTTAGTTGTGCTAATAAATGCATGTCAATTTAATGGCGGAATAGGAAACATCAACAACATTTTGCCAGGGGGTCAACTTTCAAGATATTGCCGCAGTTTTTATTGATCATAGAGCCTTAGATCATAGCATTTCCAATGTTTTACCCCCAGGTGTTATAAAGTGAACTGCAACAACATACATCTAATACCACTATTGCTACTTATCTGAACAATAACAGGTTTAATAGTCGTCATTTAAGTGGGTGGGCAAAGATAACCTGGTGCAGGATCCTCCGGTCTTGTTTTCAGTCAGAGCAGAGCTGGTCTTTCCATCCATTTCTGCAAAGGAGACCTCCAATTTAACTCTTCGGTCTCTGGTCCTCTCGGTGTGATGAAGACCACTGCCCTCCTCCTTGCTCATAGCACCATGACCCTGAAGGAGTTGACACATAATGAGCACACAGCTTCAATACTTGCTATACTGCAAGTTTCCCTACTATGGGCATTTATATTACACAAATGTGATGGATCGTCTGAGAATATATAGGCCTACATAAAAAGGCTATATACTGTATAACCAGCGCTTTGACCTATACCTATCACACAACTCATTTTCATGCATGGAGCTGGATTTTTAAGCATTAAAGTTAAATTTAAGTTTTGTCATCTCTTTTGGCAAATGTGTGCCAATGGACACTTATAAGAAAAAAAAACAGATTTTAGTTTTCTCTGATTTTACCCTAAAGCTAGAGTTTATGAACGAGAAGAGTGGGAAAAAACTGACCAGTTGAGTCCCACCCCCTTCATCCTGCACATTACGACCCAAGCACTATCTAAACTAGGACAATACTCATAATAACAGGACAAATTAAATTGGAAGCCTGGTTTTTGCTGTTATGACATGACTGCAAGATATAGCACAGACCAAAAAACTTCAGTGAACTTTTATATTAACTGCAGAGTTTTGCAAGATTACATATATGCATCTGTTCTATAGGTAAAATCAACAGATGCATGTCCAGGAGGAACCACTTGCGTTTCAGTCACAGGTTAGGGGGACTCTATTCGCTCGGCCACATAGATCTGTCAGCAAGTTTAAATTTGACAAGATAGCTAGTTAGCTTAGCAAGCTAGCAGTGATAGCACAGCAAAGTTGCGGTCGGTCATCGATAATTCATCCACCTCACATCGGATCACAGATCGTGATCTAATTACCTAGCCAGTTGTCTAGTTATCCATACTCACATTCACCGTGTTTTTTTCGGGGCTACTAAAGCTGTCATCCAGGCCCCGTGAGGACCGGGTCAACCGGGCGGACTTTCGCTGCGACGCGGGAAGCAACGACAGAAACTCGGAGCTTGTATCCAACTCCAACGACCTCCTCTTCGGAGTAGTTGCCGGTTCAGCTCCGGCACTGCCGCTGCTGCGTAGTATCACCATCTTGACTTCACGCCGAGCTTATATTAGCATAAACGATAATTGACAAGCCACTGTTCTGACTAAAAATCGCCTTATGTTAACGATGCCGCCAACATATCCAAGATAATAGTAAATATCCGCCAGCTGACATGCACACAGCCGCTTTCCAATACCCCTTGATTTCTGGCGCCACAAACGTCATCAGAGGTTGTGAGGTAGCTCGCAGTGAGCTGCCGCATGGAAACATAGACCTACAAATAAAATTGTGTGTGTGGTTAAATAGTAAGACTGATTGAAATTTCACACTATCGAGGTTACTCTCCAAGTTAATTATTCATAACAACTGACAAAGAAATTGAGGACTGGCGTATGTTTTAACATCACAAAAGCGGAGGGATATGGACACAAAACTAGGAAAGATGTTCCCGTTGTTTTTACAGCGCGCTCTGCCCACTCCGGCGCGCTCCTACATTATGTACACAAGCCGTTATGAAACCAACACAACATTGTACATTTTACATCTCCATATAAACACGGATGTCATGCATTTTATTTTTCCCGCATAAGAATTTAAGACACCGGAGACAAAACAAACGATTCATTTTTTATTGGATGACAGATACCAGAGGAGAAAATACAAACTATAGAAATGTTGCTAACTTGGAAAAACAACTTTTCTGGTACACTGTGTAAAACCGCTATACAGGCAAACAGATGCACATGGTAAAATCTCAAAGATTTCCCTTGAATCCTTTATACATGCTTCTTTCTAGAATGTTTATGAAGAGTCCATGTGCAGTGCAACTAAGAGGAGATTTGGGGGGAAACAACCCTAATGCGGCACCCACAAGTTAGACCTGTAAAATTCAGGCTCTTTTCAAAAGGATGCCTCTCTTAAGACTTCTCAGCCTGGCCACCAATAATCAGAACATAGCTACTTTGCTAGAACAGTTTCACTTACTATTTAGGTCAACTTCTTCCAAAATACATTTTCTATCATTTTGAATCTTGGTGTCACCGAAGGCGATCTGTCTGCCTTGGTGAGAGTTAGTATTAGCCTTGAAATCGAAATGAGGAATAAGAAGATCAAAGGATTCAGAGGAGGACTTGAGATCTACCCAAAATCAGAGTCCACCTTCCACTTCACTTGCACAGCAGCCAGCTGCCATAATTCACAGTACCAGAGTACGTTTGACAAAGCCAATTAATCATATGACACGTCAATCTGCTATCTCACAGCCATTGACAGAGTGGCAGCTATATTAGCTACACAGTCATGCAAAAAGATCATCACCTTAATAAAGTGAAGCTTAACCTGGATATAATTTATGAATCAGAATTTCCAAATGTTAACTCAGTTATAATCTTAGGTATGGCAATGTTCTGGGGCACTGCCATGTGTTTGCAATACTTAGCTCTAGAGTAGAGGCAGAAATGTGGTGGCCATGGCACAATGTGGTCAAACTCTGTACAAATGGCTCTGTGGTATCTGAATGATGTGTCACACAACTATTGGTTACTGCGCTGCTATGACTTGGAAAGTGGCCAGAGACCCCGGTCAGCAGGGAGGGTGTGTTCAGGCAATGGCTGCCAGGTAGTCTTTCACCTCAGCCGGGGTGAGTCTTTTGAAGCCAGCCTCGTTACAGATCCCCACTTCAATGTTCTCCTCTGTCATCTGACCCTCAAAACTCTCCTAAAACACAGTAAATGAGAGGGCAAATGACTACACAGTAAAAGATAAGAGACAACAAGAAATGAGCAATAGAGCCTGAACAGACATAAATACTCCACTGTTGTTACATGGTAACCTTGTTGCCTCCAGAGCATGTGAGCAGAGTGGAGCAGTTAAGAGGAAGTGAGAATAACCTTTCTTGATCCCCCAAAGGAGAAATTCAGAGAGACACAGCAGTAGCAGAAGTAGATAACAGAAATTACAAAAATTACAAAAAAAATTCTATGTTCCTAGACAAATAGTTTTCCTATACCCTACAAATAAATTAGAAGCCAAAATAATTTTTGAAACTGCTCGACATTTAGCTCATGTGCACGTGCTCTGCCAAACCTCTCCAAAACCCTAATCTATGTGTCTAATCAATGTGTCTATCAACTATGTCTGTCATTTTTACTGTTATTATTTTTCTGATCATTATTATTATTATTGTGCATTTGTATGAGCAGTCTGATATTTTGATGAAATATCTGGCAAATTTAACAGTTGGGTGCTTCTCTGAGTTTAACATTATCATACAGTAAATTACAAGTGGTCTGGAGAAGTAGGGCACTCTGGGTGGAGCGGCCTGAGGGGAGCAGAGCGGGATCTTATGAAATGCACTCCTTGCTTAGATGAAAACATTTTCACTCTGCTCACATGCTCTGGTATGCTTGAGTTTTTTTTAAATACATTTTTGGTTTATGGTTGATGTTACAGTCTTAGTAAGATCCATGGAGGGGATGTAGTAGAAAATAGAGTTCTGTGATGGCGGGCATTAGCAGTGGAATTTTGCTTGTTGACCCCCTTCACTCATGACAAAACTGTAGATATATTTCAGTGCTTGAAAAATTATAAACTGCATTTATAAGCAAACAACACACCTTCAGTGTCAGGATGGCTGTGTGGATAGCATCCTCCAGTTCCAGATCGTTGTTATACCTAGAAAGAATGGACAAAAAGGTCAATTGTTGTGTTTCTCTTTCACTTTCACTTGTGATAAAGAAATAAATGTCTCTATCACAAATACTCATCATATATATTACCTGAGTTTTTCAAAAAATGTGCCAGGGCCCAAACTGGGTCATGAGCTTATTGCTACTTGTTGCCTGCTTTTGCATATGGCACAAGTGCAAGTATGTTATAATGAGACAAGGTGACACCAAATTAACTCAATTTAGGTCATAAGCTTAAAATGAGACTCCTGGGATCAGTTATGCACACTCTGGGCTTCATGTAAAATTCAATAACTTTAACATGATCATGGTGACGTAATTTTATGACAAAAAGTTCAAAATCCCCCCACCCCACCCCCATCCCAACCATGTACAACCACCTCACACTGAAAAACACCTGTTGCTGGTATACAGCTATTTGGGGATCACATCAGTCTTAAATTTAATTTGAAATCACTCTAAAATGGCCACTCAAAGTTTGAAGTAAAAACAGCCATTTAATACACATCACAATCCACACAACACATATGGTACCACATGTGTACCATACATATCATAATATAGTGGCATAATTTGAATATAAAATATGTCTTTCACTTTACACTTGTACCTTTTTTCGAGGAATGTTTTTCCATTGACGTAGTTCTTTCCCATGGCTGTGGCTTTCCATGCGAAATAAGCACCCTGCCAATCAGAGGGAACATAAATGTCATGTCAGACAACAGTATGAACTGCACCCCAAAAACAGGACAGACACAGATTGACAGGAATAAGTGTGGAACAAGCATATTCCAGTTAGGAAATATGAATACTATTTCTACATGATAGCTCTGTTCTGGTGTTAAATGGTGGTAATTACAAAACTGCAGCAACTGATAGAAAACTAGATGACAGGGTTTGTTTTGTTAGTAACATGAGAATGACAAATAGATCTTACAGAGGGGTCTGACTGGAACAAGTAAGGGTGGTCCTCATCCCATCCAGCAATCAGCAACGACACCCCAAACGGACGTACTCCACTGGAGGAGAAAATAACAGAGATGAAATGATGTAGCATAACTTTGTTTAAGCACTGGTTTCTGTAACTGTGGGTGACAGCTTGATTCCTGGTGCGCTCATAACAAATAACAAAATTATCAACATGTTTTACATGTTTTCAAAAGCCTAGAGGAGACACTACATCTTAGGTACAGGAATATGTTTTACCTCTGTCAGTATTTATGAAATCAGTGAAAGCAGTTGGTGAGTGTCTTTGTATATACCCACCCACTCTGTGTGTACTCCTGCATTACAGAGGCCACTCTCTGGACAAGCTGGCCTGTGGGGATTGGCTCCTGATAAACCAGGAAGTACTGCTGGGCCAACTTCCTGGCTCGACGCACTAAAACCCTGCAAGCAGGACATAACTTATTTAACTGTGTGTGTATGTGCTAGAGGTGGAACAACTGAAAGACGTTATCCAAGATATTTGTCTAAAAAAAACATATTGGTCAAATCCTAATGTGATCTTTCTGTTATTATTATTGACATACAACAGCACTCAAGCATGCACACTTGTAGTCAAGTCTTATGCACTCTGTCTCTCTTCATACATAGACATGCACAAAGTCCTTACCTGTAGTCAGGTCCCATGCCGCTGTAAACCATGCCTATGTGTTTGGTGATGGGTTCCACCTTGTGAACACTCTGCTCATCGTACAGGATGGATTTTTGTTTCTTCTCTGTTGCCAGGACAACTCCATTTGAGGCTGAAAGTGAATGCCAATAAAATATAATAGTTAAGTCTCTGTAATCAGTGACACACACATGGCAATTGCTAAGAGCAAGACAAGCCACACATGTTCTTCTGTTAAAACTTCAAAACGAAGTCAGTATTTCCTGCAATGCAAAAAACTTCATTGATTGGTGCAATTTGTGCACCTAAGTGTGTATTTTTTGAATACAGCTTAATGAATTGATCCTTCTTGTGTTTAGACACAGAAACGTTTATGTTGCTCTGTCTTATAAACAACAAAACAACTTCCTCATCCTAGCCAAAGCTCTTAAACTGTGTCTGCCTGGAACACAAATGGGTAGATGTAAACTAATGTCTTTTCCCCGAATACAGACTAATAGAAAACATACTGACACTCAAAACATGGGGATCCATCCGAAGTAAGCCATGATCCATCTGAAGCCCCCAACGCATAGTCTGAGAAATACTTTAGGAGAGTTCCAGAAATCCTTACCTTTGATACCAACTGATGGGGCTCCAGCTGCTACAGCTGCCAAGGCATATTCAATCTGGACCAGTTTGCCCGAAGGGCTGTGGGAGATAGGGGGAAAGGTTCATAATCTGCAAAGAGCTGCTTTATATAACAGGGGAGTTAAACTCTAAGCTCCACAAGCATTAGGATGGAGGTAAGAGTGAGAAAAGAGGAAAGAAAAATCAAAATCTTACAGACAGTACTGACACGGAGATAACACTGTTTAAGTGTTTAAGACGAGCTAACTAACCTAAGCGTAACACGAAGACAAAACTGAAACCAAAAGCTGAACCCATTGGTTTGAGCTAGCTAACTGTTAGCTAGATTAGCTTCATTAGCCTTTAGTGTGTTAAACAGACCTGCTTCTGTCTCATCTGTGGTCGGATAAAAAATACAATACTAAATTGTATTTCTGCTTTAGCAGAGTCATTAATTGCACGATGTGTTAGAAGAGCATCGACCTATCATTCTGAAAGCTAAGACGATAAAGAAAGTTAGCTGTCATGCTAACACTGAGCTGGGTGCCGGGGATGACAGTGCATCAACAACAACTGCACCCAAAACCTTAATTTCGCGTCAAAGAGAAAAACAAAGAATACAATTTATAAAACGGGCATTTAATAATTGTTGTTACGAAATATACGTT
>OMLF01050806.1:0-10349 GCA_900302615.1 Holocentrus rufus
AGGAAAGCTACAGGGAAGCTGTGTGTGTGTGTGTGTGTGTGTGTGTGTGTGTGTGTGTGTGTGTGTGTGTGTGTGTGTGTCAGTGAGTGGAGGCTGATATTTCAAGTTCTTCTGTGTTTCTGTGTTTGTATCCGTCACTCAGACACTTTTTCTCATTAGAATTAGCTGCCTAATTTTCCCATTCCTCTTCCTGTCCTTCATTTTAAAGGTTCAGTTCACAAAACTGCCGAGGGATGATTCAAGTGAGGACTCTTTAGACTCAACTGACAAAAATGTGATGGTTGAGTCCTAATGGTTTTCATCACAGGACCATCTCACTGTTTACATGCTTCTTCCACGTTTTTAAGGCAGCAGAGTCTAAATGGTCCTCACTTCAGTCGACCCTCTGCAATTTTGCATATTGCACCTTTCATCAGAGAGCTTCTTGTAACTAGACAAAGAAATTGTAGATGTTTCTGTTAAATAAAGTTATGTATTGTGAATGGAAAGTGCTGGATTTTCAAAAATAAAAATCAACTGATGGCAGTGTGTGTTAAATGTGAGGTCACAGCTTCGTCTGCAGACACATTAATCCTTCAGCATGATTAATGAATGAGGTCTGCACCACAGTCGTCACTTGACAAGACCCGACAGGTCCACATGCGTGTGCAAGCAAAACAAACCATAACAAACCCGGACGATTTCGACACGTCATTGCACATCTCAGTAGAATCGAACAACATGTTGGTGTTAGAAGAATAGAGAGGAACCGTTAAGTTAAGTGGCCACACCTGTTGGCAGCCTGGTCAGGGGGAAATATGAAGTCAGGCCTGACTGTACAGTGATATTGTATTGAAGCACCTCATTTCTCAGGATGTCAAAGCTTGAATTAACCCGTCAGCACTGGCAAAGAGCAATATGACCACGCTGTATGAATCTGACTGAGGTAATCATATGGCACACCGATGGGAGGGTGGGATTTGTAATGATGATTTTGACTCATCAAGAGAGTGTCAGTCCTCCAAACCTGCTGGCTGGAGCGATGATGAATCAGGCCAGAGCGGGCAGGGAGGCCCGGCCGGTCGGGAGCTCTGAATTCCCCCTGTTTCTCCACCCACCTGAAGCATGTGCAAGAGGGCGGGCACCCTGAAGCAACGCCAAGGGGAACGGGGAAGGGAAAAGAGGTGGGCGGATGAAGGCAGAGGGGGAGGAAGGCAGGAGATGAGCAGGAGGCAGGATGCAGGGAGGAAGAGGAGGCAGAGACGATAAGGAGACCAGAGGTGAGCGCGAGAGGAGAGCCGGAGGAAGCACGGGATCCAAAGAGGAGGAAGAGAGGGAGGAGGGAGGAAAAGGCAGGGGAGGAGGAGGAGTGGACGGTAGTTAGAGGAAGCAGGCGTCATTACCTTTTTATCCCGGGGACAATGGACTGCTGAGCCGCCTGCTACTGCTAACACAGAGAAACAGAAAGGAAAGGAGAGGAAAAGCTGTAGGAGGTGTTGTGAAGAAAAAGAAGCAGGAGGAGTCGGATGAGAGTGAAACGTGATTCAGTTACAACTGAGAAAGAACATGCCCATGACCACCAAATGTTTTGTCAATTACCTGCAGTGCTGCTGACACAAGAACTGCTTTTCCCATATTATATTTGAATATTCGTTCATGCAGAATTACCTGTTTAAATCCAGTGTGTAGTGAGATTATTACTCACTTCATAGACCAGCATTTGTAAATACTTATGTAATGCCACATATGCTTACAATTCAACAGGAAATAACTCAGAAAATATGAAACAAATACATCAGCTTAAATCAATATGGTCTATTGTTGACTAGTCAAATAAAATTGGGCATTTTCAAAGCAAAAGAAACAACTAAAAACAGATGAATATTAAGGATAGAGTGACAAGGAGGTGAAGAGGACAGAGAGCAGTGAAAAGGGAACGCAGCCGTCCAACAGAGGAGTGAATAAATCAGACTGGCATCATGGTTGAACGGAGACAGACCTCTGGTTTCCAGGCTGAGCTATTAGTTCTTGTTCCACCATGAGGAGGAGGGGAGGGGGGGCAAGCCTGGTTACTGGGGGTTTGGCTGGCACTGTGGCTGGAGACAGAGCCAGGCTGGGCTGTAGGGAGGTGTGGGGATGTGTGGCTGGCACTGGGGACCAGATATGGTACTGAAGCCTGGACACAGAGTCGGCTCGGGGTTGTGATCGGGAAAACCTAAAAGCTAGAGCTGCGAGTGGCCAAAAACTTGGGGTTGGTGTTGGGAACTGCGGCCGGGAGAGAGTGTGCTTCTCCATAGAGAAGTGAATGGAAAAACGTGTCAATGGAACACAAGGAGGGAGCCTGTGAATAAACAGAACTGGTGACTCACCCTTTCTGGGATGAAAAAGACAAGCAAGGGTGGGGGTGTGAAGTACCAAACTGCCTTAACTACCCCTAAACACACACACAAATATAAGCACTCACGCATGCACACACATTCTCATTCATATACAATCACACACACTTGGCCTGACCAGGACAAGCTGTCTATTGTCCAATCTTCCAACCAATACCCTAACAGGGCAAGAGCTTTGTATTTAAGGGATTTTGGGATTGCTGCATAAGAGTGTGTGTGTGTGTGTGTGTTGGGCTGTTTTGCTCATGCATGTGCAGTTCGCCAGAGCCAGTCAATGTACCATGACTTAACTTGTTTAATTTGTTGACTGGCTTCTATTTCAAACAAGTGAATAATGATGCTGACGAACATGCAGCATCCGCTAATTCACTCGGAAAATATGCATTGAGAAGGTCCAGTACGGGATGCCCAGCATTGCTGATTAATCTCTGCCATTACTGAATTAAGGTTCACAAAGGCAAATATTATCAGGAGCGGTGTGGAGGGTAGGTGGACCGGCTGGAGATAGGCCCCGGTATTTCCTGGAAGAGTTGCTAGTTTCACAAAGCAGCTCTGCTGAAGCCTGACTGTGGAAATCTGTTAATCTAATCAGCTCTCACTCTAATTGGCTGATAAAAACCCACGGCTGACTCAAACTACCGCCTGATTTAAGGATTAGGTTACCTACTGTATGTGTTTTCTACTGTAAGTGAATGTGGTTCCAAATTGTCATTGTTAAATTTACCCACAGAGGCTTTACAATGTAGATTCAACATGTTCCGGCTGTGCTGCAGGTTGAGATGTTTTGCTTTGAGCTTTGAGTTTAAACATCAAAATATAACAGCCAATAAATAATTATTGTAAACAAACGATACAACCGTCAGAATGATTGGTAGCTTCTATGTCACACCAGCGATGTTAGTGATGGTGACTTCCCATAAAACCTGTTGCTTCCTGTTGCAAAGAGGATGTTGCTGCTTGCCCCCTCTCCTCCTCCCCGATGCATTTGTTTTGCCGAGGTGTTATAACTCAAGAAATGCTGAAGGTTTTGACAAGAACAGCAGGAACAGCTGGACGGACAGCAGGCGCCTTCGTGTTTTGTGTCATAAAGCAATCCAGCAGATTTCTCACAAAAAAACCCAACAGCAACCCAACATGTGTGTGTGTGTGTGTGTGTGTGTGTGTAAAAATAGATCTCAGTGAAAAGAAACGCTGTAAAAGCATCGTAAATAAAAAGAAAATATTCTAACCATGCCAGACTATAACTGTGCTTTCCAAACAGATTAAAAAGTTGACATATTTCATCTGAGCTCTTTGGACAGCTGATTGCTAAAATATGGGCCGTGACTGCAGGCCGAAACTCTTTTCACATTTCGACTTGAGAATGGTGAAACCCTGTCCTTCATCTTCACTCAGCTCACACAAGCTTAAAAGGTCTGTGGCACAGCCAGGGGCCGGACCGAGCCGGACCGAGCCGGACCGAGCCAGGCCTCACAGACGATCAGTGAGGCCTTCAAATCAATTCTGAAGAAATAAAGCGAGCAACAAAGACACTAAAATTGGGGAAATGCGATCTCGCCTCTTGGCTTGAAAAGTAAAAGCCTCACTGTTACATTTTGTACCACAAGGAGAAGTGAGAGGGACTTTTGACGAAAATGAAGTGAGAAAAGTCTTAAGCATTGGTGGCTTTTCACAGAGAAAGAAGCTCAGCGATCTGAGAAACTGAAGGATGAAACTTTAAAAAATAAGACTGAGAGGAAAGAACAGCTCCGTCCGCCTGCTCATCACAGCTTAGACCAGCATCCAAGTTTACTCCTGAAAGTTCAGCAGTGGGTCTCAAACTTGCAGAAAGAACTCAGACTGCTGTAAATCAAACGGATGGAGCGGAGTTGTGACAGATGCTTGTTGATGAAGGTGAAACATAATGCAGGATCTCTGAGTCTACAGGCCCACAAATACTGAACTATGTTTCCTATGTTCAAACCTCTTGACGTGTCTTTCATGTTCTGTACATATCTGTTTCCCCACGACTGAGCAGCCAGATGAAATATACTTCGCCTCTTGTCTCAAACGCTCGGCCCATCAGACATCTCTCCACCAGTATTAGATGTGGCAGAACAAAGCCTAATTGAACACAGTGTTCTCTTCCGACTGAGGAGAGGAACACTGCTAATTGTTCTAATTAGAGATAAAGGTGACAAAACTGTGCACATTGACCCCACATTCAGACGTGGCTGTGTGGTGACTGCCTGCTCAAAGCCTTTCTCTGGAGGACAACAGAGTACAAACAAATGTGTGTGAGAGAGAGTGAAAGATATAAACGAGACAGAGAAGAGAAGACGAAATTACTACCCAGATTGATCATCTGACAGAGCGGCTGCACAAATATGAGAGGCAGTCAGAGGAGCTTTGCACAAAAAAAAAAAGACATACACTTCCAGTTTTACTTGTGACATGAGAACTCCATCCTCAACACACACACACACACACACACACACACACACACACTTCCTACCTTGGTGTCAACAATGGAGCAGGCGATCTGTTTCACATAGGCCAGGTCAGCGGTCTGGGGCAGAAAGACAGATTCTCGGGTCAGGCCGATCTGGATGATGAAGGAGACCCCTGCTGGTGTGGGTGGCACGGGGGGCATCACCCCCCCACCAGAGCCTTGCCCCGCCGTCAGGTCCATTGCAGGGAAGCCCCCCTGAGTCGGGGTGGGGGGCATCGACATCGGGGTCCCCTGCTGCATCACCACCGAGCCGGGGGGAGACGGCCCCCCGGGTGGGAAGAAGACCTGGGTCATGGGCCCCGAGGGCATGCACGGACTGGCGTTGGCCATGTACAGTCCTGTGTGCTGGCGGCACTGACGTTCACAACACACACACTCACATACACACACAGGTGCAAAGTCTAGCGGTCAGAAGCCCCGCACTCATTCAAACTCTCTCAGGGAACAAGAGAGTGAGGGTGTGAACACCATGGGCTACACACACTCATACACACACACACACACACACACAAGTGGGGAGTCCCGGTTCTTCTGTGTCCTGTGTCCACCCCCTCCCAGTGGATAAAGGAAGAGATCCCTATCCAGGAAGCGGTGTTTTTTTTCCTCCTTTCTGCCCTTCTTTCGCGCTCTCAGAGTTCACGGTCCGTTGTCAGACTTCTGCTTTCATTGCCCCGGCATGACAAGCATGAGCGAAGTCTGTGACAGGCTCAGAAAAGAAAAGCCAGGCTGAGTGTGGTGGGGTGGGGGGGAGAAAAAAGCTGCCCTCCTACTGCTTTTCCTCCTCCACCTCCTCCCCTCCTTCACCTCCCGCGTCCAAAGAAGTTGCTCTGCAGAGGAGAAAGTCCAAGCCTCAGGAAACTCTCAGCGGAGGGAAGAGACAAACAAAAACACTGCCCAACTTTTGTTGTGCTCTTCCCCAGATTGAGTTACAAAATGGCCTCCTTAAACAGGAAACTGTGAGAATGAAGGAGAGCGAGAGACTGCACTCCTTTTATGAGTCTAGCCCTGTTTCAGTTTCAGCCCCACTTCGGTCTTTTCAGTAGAAAAGCACAGAGTGAGAGAGCGAGCTGCGGGAGGGTACCTCCCTCTCCCCCTCCCTCTTGCCCTCTCATCTGTGAACTTACCACAGCCAAGGAGGAAGTGACATGACTGACGCAGCTCTTAGCCAATAGAACGTCTGGAAAGGTGGTTCTCAGAGCTTGGTGATGTCACAGGCCCTCCCCCCTGAGTCCTTAGTCTACTCCCAAGCATTTCCCTCCTCCCTTTCCTCCCTCCCTCTGCTTTACATTGGGGGTAATTTGTCTTGTTTACCCCCCTCTCCTATTTGTGGCCGGTCAGGCTCCTCTTTCACGGCCTCAGGGCCCATCACCACGCTCAAACCCTCCCCTCTCTTTCTCGTCTTCTTCTTTCTCACTCCATACAGAGGACCCTTTCTCTGTCCCTCTCAAACCATTTTCTGTCTCTTTTTTCTTCTAACCTTTTCTCCACCCGCCTCAGCAGAAATACCTCTGCCAAACTACAGCATCAGACCACACCTCTTGTTAAATTTTTTTCTTGCCCAACTGGCCGGCCTTCAGTGGGAATAGGCCACGGTGAAATGGGGAACTCCACTTTAATGGCCTTGGAAAGAGGGAGTGGTAGGCTGCAGGCTCCTGTATTACACACACCAAGGAGTGGTTAGAAATTGGGCTTGGCTACCACAGTCATCAGCATGATAATGACTCCTCCCCAGGCAGCCTAATCTCTGATGGAAAGCATGTGGTCTCCGTACAGCGAGAGACATGCAGACAGTAACATGAAAAACACTTTAAATGGTAATGCTGAAAAGTGCACCGCCACCCTCTGTGTTCATTATGTGTCTTATCTTCTTTTCAGACCCATGATGTCACACGATCCACTGGAGTTGAATCTCACAATTTCCTATTTGTTACTGTAATTAAACTAATCGACAACAGCGAGGTACACCGCTGTTGAAACGGGTGAGGTTACAAGACAAACCTCCCGTGGACTATTTACTTACCATCCAATGCTGTATACTTTTCACCACAGGAGGGCAATGCCTCCACGATACTGATACTGAACCTCCATGGGACCGAGTAATAATGGACTCTAAATTAAATTCTTTCAACCCCCAACCACAAATGTCTGTCCTGTCAGATTATGTGAGGAGAGACTGTTGTCATTCTTGTCTCCTTCATTGTTGCACTTATGTCTTTTGTTGTTTTGTTGTATTTATGTGTCACCAAAGACTACAACAAGCAAATATCCTGATGGACAAATTAAGATCCATTCAGTCATAATCTGTTCCAAATTAGAGACGAAGCTGCTGAAGAGTTTTAAGAGTTTGGTTTCATATATAAACATCTATCACACTGCCTGATTGTTCAATTCCTTTTTACAATCAGGCAGATGAAGTGGTAAGATGATGTTTCTATATCAACATGTGTAGTCAAGTTGTGTCTTAGTATGACTGAGACCTACAAGCAGACATGCTAAACATGTAATAAATCCCTTACCACTTTTTTAAAAAATAGGCTGAAATATACATTTGACAATTTTATCAATGTTTTTCTTAAGATTCTGAAAACCTTATTTATTCATGACCTCAATTTATGCAGATTATCTGTCATGTAAATTATTTACACGACTATATTAAGATTTCATGAGTCACTAGTCAATTTTGGGAGAATAATAAAAAACATTTCAAATCTCTAAAATATAGATAAATTAGTCTTTTGCTTGAGTGCAGGGTCATCCACCAAACTGAAGACGACAGGATTCAGACTCTGCCAGTCTGCTACTGAAGAAAGTCTTACTCACTACTTTTAATGCTTTTATTTACAAGCGATTTTTATGACTTAACTATACCAAGCTAGTACCACATTATTGGTCTATCTTTTAATTATTAACGTAAATGATTTGTGTACTTTCAAATGTGTCAGGTTGTAAACCCATTGCTCCTAATTTAAAGTGAGAAACCCATCATCTCATAAAACAACTGTATAGACACATGAAAGTCATAATCTGCATGCATGAAAGATGACACAAAACACACGATCAATTCACTGTACAAAATCTTTCTTCATTTTTTGTGTTTTTCTTCCTTAATAATGACATACAACAGGGGACCCGTAAACAAAAAGAGAAAATGTCATTTGATACAAGCTAGAATGCAGTTCAAAAATATATATAATAAAACAAATTAATAAAAAGCAGGTCTCTTATCCCTTGTAGTTAGAGGAAATAGTTCGAATACAGCTTAATATGATGTACAAAATATCACACAGTGATAAATTGCTATTAAAAAAATAAAAACACAAAGAAATGAGAGTCCTTTACCTTGGCCTCTGACTGATACCTGTTTTTTTTTTGTTTTTTTTTTTACTCATTTTCTTGATTTTTCATGTTTTTTAATCGTTTTGCTTTTTTACAAGTTATACATTGCCATTATCAATCACAAGCAGTTTCTATGCCTAGCAAGGAAGAATGATTCACTTATGATACTACAGTATTCTTACATCTTAATAATCATATTCATAATCAAAGAAAACAAATGCAACAAAACATGAAAATGGTGGACATTTACAGCACATCATGGCATCTCTAGTCTGATCATTTACAGCCTCCTTTTCAAATTCTTTTTTTTCTTTTTTTGATGTTTAATACTGATTTGTCTATTCTCCGAAAGGGGACAGCTCAGAGTGAAAAACTTTACAGTAAATCCAACTGGCAACAACTGCGGGCCTCAGCCAGTCCCAAGTGTATTTATTTACTCAACATCGGATAAGAAATACCTGCAAAACATTATTTCTGCACCCTGTTTGTAACCAATCCTAATCGTCAATGAGATTCCTGATGTAAGAACCCAAACCTCATCTACTATTAGACGTAGTGCAACATGTAGCCAAATAGTAGTTAAGTGTCACAACAGCACACTAATGTCCAGCAGCAATACACCATTGTAGTTGTTTTCTTTGCCTGATTCATGTCAAAGCTCAAGATGAACAGCTGGATTACATCTGCTCCGACTTCAGACAACAGTGCACCACCCTGTTTTAGAAAAAAAAACAAAAAAACATTTGAACTACAAATGCCAGTGTCCCTAAAGCTTGGGAGGGGACTGTACGCCTCTAGGCTACATCAGACACTTCGATCTGACCTCTGACCCCTAGAGTCACCCTGTAGTCTGGTTAAGGAGGTGCAGGCTAGCCCTTAACCTACTGATTCGACATCAGATTATGTTAATATTCTCAAAGTTCTAAAACAGGATTACTTAATCTGAAATAGGCCAGCTGTTATTGGGCAACTTTTACTTAAAGCTCGCATGTGAGTGCAGTGAAGAGTTACAGGTGAGACGGTTTGCTGATTCTAAAAGTGCTTCTACACTATTGTAGCCCGTAACTTGCCTTTCTGGTCTCAAAGAAACACTTTTTTTCCACTAGAGATTTGTAGATGCCCCCCTGGGCGGCTGTTCAGAATAGCACAGCAGTGAGGGCGACCAGGGGCCGAGCAGACCGCATGCTAACATGAGTC
Source organism: Holocentrus rufus (assembly GCA_900302615.1). Taxonomy (NCBI): domain Eukaryota; kingdom Metazoa; phylum Chordata; class Actinopteri; order Holocentriformes; family Holocentridae; genus Holocentrus; species Holocentrus rufus. Next base: position 9,400 of record OMLF01050806.1, read on the forward strand.
ATGTGACCTCTGACCTGCATCCCTCATATCAGCAGGAACCTGCACTTCTCAACTCAACGGGGTTTTCTTCCTCTAAGTAAAACCAAAACCTGCAATCCGACCTTCTGTGTCATGAAATGATGGGGATTCTATTTAGCTTGAGGATTAGGTAGTAGTGCCAAGTTTCAAGTCTTTTCTAATGAAGGGGTGAGTTTAATGTGAGTTTAAGTCTTTCTCCCCCGGAGGAGGAAGACTCCGCTTCTGACGCCTCCTCTGACACAGGAGGGAGGGCCTGATTCAGACCATCAGCCCTCTGGGTGACGTGCTCCCGTGCAGCTGGTGCACATCACACACCGAGAGGGAACAGGAACCTCACCTCAACACACAAGTGATTCTGATGTCACATGGTAAGCTTCTCTAAAAGCCGGAATAAATAACAAACTGGAACGAACTAGCCAGCACCAAGCACCACCTAAAAACTAGCACTGACCTCAGGACGAACTGAAAAACAAAAAGACAATCTGAACAGGAACATTTCAGTCGAGGTGGTCCTCACTGTCAGATAATTGTCATAAGCTCCTCCTACAAACCAGCCATCACTCCTGAAATGATAAAGGCCAACCTTATTCACATCAATATAATGAAAAAAATATCCTGTATGGACAGTGAGTGTTATTCTGAAACATGTCAACAAACAGCATCTCAGAACAGGATGATGAAATGATTCAACGATGAAGAGTACGTTTTTTAAAAAAGCAGATTCACTCAATGAAGAGCTGCAGCCCAGTGAGTGAGAAACACAGTCTCTCTCTCGCTCTCTCCCACACACACACACACACACACACACAATCTCTCCTCTGTACAGTAAAAAGCGCCAACTGGCAGAATCGGTAGCATTTCTTTAAGAGTCTACAGACTGGCCTTCTACCCCCTCTGGTTTAGAGACTGTGACTGTGTTCAAATGATATCTG
>OMLF01050807.1:0-11752 GCA_900302615.1 Holocentrus rufus
GTCCCTCTCTGTCTGTGTTTCTCTCTCTCTCTCTCTCTGTTTCCATCCAACTGTCAGCTCAATTTTCCACCGACTTTTGAGACGCTGCGAAAGATAAAATGTGAATTAGGCGCCTTCCGATAAATAAATAATTCTGAAAGTCGAGACTAAAACAGCTGCAGCCACAAGAAAACGGAGAGCCTTTGAAGAATTGATCAGCAGGTTGTTATTTTTCCCCGGTTAATGTTGGCTGTATTTTCATGCTCTGGTACAAAGACGAAAACAAAGAAATGTACTTGGCGAGGCATTAACGAACTGCCAAACCACCATGATGGTGACTTTTATATGGGAGTGTGATGTGATATTTCTGGGAAAATGTGGTGCACAGATGTTTTTCCACCACTGTCACATCCATCACTATCATATCATCTCTTCACCAAAAAAAATTCCACTTCCAACTTTCCTCAGTGTAAAAAACATTTCTGCAACACGGAATAAAATTTCCTTGAACATTTCTGCTTCCTTTCAGCGTTTCTAATTCAATATACTAATAAAGGAAACCCAGCTTACATCTGTGTGCCTCTGCACCTCTGGCCATCAAGCAGCTCTACTGGAGCATCTGAGGGTTAGAGTGCCTTGCTCAAGGGCAGCTCTACAGCAGCTGCAGAATTAAGGAATACTGATTGTGGCCTGGTGGTGAGACAGAGCCTGCTCAGTGTCGCTCTCTAGTGGTGGAGGAAAACAACACCCACAACAATTCCCCCCTCTAGTGTCAGGGTTTGTCTTTCTGCATGCGAGGCAATGTGTGTGTGTGTGTGTGTGTGTGTGAAAGAGAGAGAGAGAGAGAGAGAGAGAGAGAGAGAGAAAAGATGATTCAGTGAAAAAAGAGAATCACATGACTAGAACTCCTGCGACTCATGCCCGACTTATTAATACAGCAAGTAAACAAGCAGAGGGAGGGGAGGGGAGATCAAGTGGAGACAGAGGAAGATGGAGATTGGAGTCTTCTAACATTCACAGCTGTTCAGAAGATGTAATCTCTCTCACACACACACACACACACATGCGTACAGATGCCGAGATGTGAGGACTTACACTAGTGACCCGTCTGTAGATCTGAGCAGCGTTCTGGCACTCGGAGTAGGGATATTCTGATGTTGCCATCTCCAACATGCACATGCCGAAGGCGTAGACGTCCACAGATTCATCGTACTTCTCCTCATACATCTCTGGAGCCATGAACTCCGGGGTGCCTGGGCAGACAGAGATAGAGAGGGAAGAGTATTAGCTTTTTATTTATTTAAGGAATTTAAAGCAATCAGTCACCACGTTAGACCCTCCATCTTACACTCGCTGTGATTGGAAATTTGTTTCTTCGCATTTCCCTCTCTGAATCTAGAAAATTCTATCCAGGCTGCAGAAATTATCCTTTCCTTTTTGTAAATATCAGCAAATAGACAAGAGGACTGAAAACAACTGTAAATAAAAGTTTTAAGGCTTTTATCATTTTTGGTGTTATGCCAAAATGTCTCTTCTTGGGACAGGGGGTACTGGTCAAAAAAAAAAAAAAATACCACAATAGCATTAAAAAATCTGACTGGGTGAGGACAGCAACTCCCAAAGGCAGAATGCAGCATTGTTTCTGCTAAAACAGCCCAGCAGACAGCTGTGTCCTGACTGCTGAGCACTGAGTGATTATTTTTGATATTTGTGCTCCCTACTTTGCTCGAAATGCAGGAAAAATTACACAGAACCTTAAACATGATGCATTTATCATAGCCTTCAATAGTGAAGCATTAACCTAAAGAAGACATCTCCAGACAGTCTATTACCAGGTCACTGACTGACTGATGTTTGCCTCAATGTGTCCAGACACCAGTGATTTATTTTGTTACTAGACATTTTAAAAGCAGTAAAGTTCATGTAAGTGCCTGCAGTGCACACGGGATGCGTGTGTGTTCATATACATGCTTGTGTGTGTGGGCGTGTGAGCACATAAACCAGTTATTGTAAAATTCATAAATCATCCTCTCAGCTTCTCCGCCCTCATAAACCAAAACCAAAACATTCCAATCTAGCAGTGTGTATAGCCGTGAGGCTGCTATTGACAGGTGTGTGTGAGAGAGAAAAGAGGGTGTGTGTTTGGTTGTCTTGGTGTTTATGTGTCTTCTTTCTTTGTGGACACACAACTCCCTACCTATGACGCTCTTGGCGAAGGAGGCCCTCTTCAGCGTGGCCAACCCCAGGTCTCCGATCTTCACCGACCCCGTGGGCCCCGTGATGAAGATGTTGTCACATTTCAGGTCTCGGTGGATGATGGGCGGGGCTCTGGTGTGCAGGAAGTGGAGGCCTTTGAGGATCTGTCTGCACCACGAGCGCAGAACCTTGATCTTCATCACCTTGAAACGCTTCAGGTAGCTGCAGGACAAGGAAAATGCACATGAGAGAAAGAGTCATTTATCATGCCAGATATACAGTAGACAAAACCTGTGCAGAGAGCAGCAGGGACAAGCAATTAGAGACCCGGTCCTATATGCAAAAGTTCAATGTGTCCTGCAGAGGCGTCCTTTATCACAAGACAATGGACACCTAAGCTGAAAATTTGCATCTCTGCTGTCAATTTGAATTGTTTTGAATTTGTTCTCCTGCATTGTCATTGCAGGAAAGCGAGTCCTTGTGCTGAAAATTAATCTGAGTGTATTAATGACACCAAAGGAAAATATGTAGAGGCAGACAGACAGAAAGACAGACACGCAGACAGACAGACAGGCGGCGAGATCCAGACAATGAAGCAGAAAGACAGATAATGCTTCAATTAAAGATGAAAGCTTTCACAAACAGTGTGTATTATTCTCAGACAATCCTGGCTTAAAGAGACACACGACAAATACAAAACACAGCTCTACACACTCTGATATCTATGCACACACACACACATACACAGAGGCATGCACCATGCTGTTTTGTACCATTGGAAATTGCTGTTATGTGCATTTCAAATAACACTGAAATATCAGCAAAAACATGAATTGCACGTAAAACTCAATTCATCTCTACAAAAAGAAATGTTGCTGGGCTGATCTGAAAATAAAAACAGTCTGGAGGAGATCAAATCAAGAACAAATGACTGACAGTGAATTACAAAAAGCTAAAAAACCTAAAAAAAAAAAACTGGGTGCCAGCACTCATTAGTTCTGTCTTTATTCAGCACTGACTGTGAAGTTTTGGACAGATCCACTACCAGCCAGTTTATTTGCTACATCTTCTTATACACAGATTGTAGTAAACCCAGTAGATTCAGCATCATGCAATGCAAGAATACAAGCCCATATCAATGTCACGCTTGCCTTTTCTGACTCGAACACTATTAGCCGTACTATCGCACGTCCCCATTGATACAACATCTGGTGCTTTAGCATGAACCATGATAAAGCCAAGATTCCCACAGATGTTACATCTGGTGCACATTAGCTCTATTACATTACATTCAGCGGCCTGGTCACATACAGTAAAACTCTAACAGACTGGTCACAGACTTTTTGCTGCAAATAATCATCTAGACAAACAAAAAAGTCCTGTTTAATGTACAATTGCTCCATTTAAATTTTTGAAACTAAGAACATTTTTAAATATTTATTTGTTGTCTTTAACTGACCACTGCTAAATGAAGGGCGCATTTCCCAGCATACACTGGGTGGAGGCCGGGTAACACCCTGGACAGGCTGCCAGACTGGCAACTACTCATACTCGCTTTCACACCTACGGACAATTTACAGTGTCGGATCCACCTGACTTACAGGACATGTCTTTGGAATGTGTGTGTGTGTGTGTTTACATCATGATAATAATTACACAATACAGGACAACAGGATAATAATTACACTATATGTGACAATGATCTCAGCTCAATTCAATTTAAACGTCATGGCCAACAGAAAGCAGCATTTCCAGATGAACCAGTTCTCTTTTTCTCTATCAGATACATCGCAGCTTTACAAAAACCTTATGAAAAAGCTGTGTTAATAATACATGGCCTGTACATGTGGTCAAATAAGATGCAATTATCTGATGAGGTAGTGTCGGTCAAAACTTGTGCTGAAGAGCTTGTAAGCGGACGGCAACAGTACGGATACAACTTGAAGAGAATGGCTGAGCAGGATTCATTTGACTGTCACCGATGATTAGCTAATTTAAAATCAATGTTCAAACTCAAAAGCAAAGCGTTTCCAATTTTCTCTTATCGGCTGAAGAGCTGTGTGACCTGTTCTGAGCCGAGAGCGAGGAGGAGACGCAGTCAGCCGGGGGACACTGGCTGTACTCCGTCTCCCCTCAACAACAGGCGTCACCTTCTGACCGTTTAACGTGATGGGGGGATGATTCAGAGGAGATCAACTCTTCCATGACTCCTTCATAGTAATAAGTATAATCTTCTGGTCCCATTTAACTAAACGGCTCTGCAGATTTTATTGGTCGCACCACACAAAATAATATGATTTGAGCTAATTTCTGTCAGGACTGATTTGTGAAAGTGCTCTGAATCATCGGAGGGCTCAAACTTCTCGTCTTTCATCAGTTGATTGCTTCATTTTACTTAAATGTTCAAACTTCAATGTTTAAAGTTCAAACTCAGTTCAAGCTAAATCTACTTTATTTCCTTTCGGGCTGGGAGCTCGTCTCAGCCACTCGCCTCACTCTGTTCTACAAATGAACTCAAATGGAGAGTGTGGAGTTTCACAGCCGAGGCGGGAGGCTCGGAGTGAAGGCTGCCAGATCTGCCTGATGGTCCGAATAATCCTGGCAAATTACCGGCAAGCAACGGAGCAGCTGACCGAGGCTCCGGGGCGACCCGCGTGAAAGGATGACGCCGTCTCCACCAGCCCTGACCTCAGCGCCTCCGCCTGAGTCATGACTGCCAGCAGCTGCTCTCGCGATGCCTCGAAGCCGCCCGGCGCGGAGTGGCACCGGCGGATCTGGATCCAGCATCGTTTGGCAACTCCAGTCATGCACACATCCTCAGGGTCAACAGCTGCTCGACGAAGGCAGCGGCATCCAACTGCAGCTCGTCTTCACTGACAGAGCAGGTCCGACGACTCTGCGTTCAGCGCTGCGGACCAATCGGCTCCGACCTGAAGCCACATCAATCAGGGCCGCTACGGAGGAACAACAGCCTATAGGTGCAGGCCTGTGTGTTTGCCAGCACAGAGCACATCCAACAACCTGGTGCACAAAGGCAGCACTGAGACTGATTTTCCCACACAGAACTGGCTTGTTCTCAACCTTGGTGATGGAAATGATGCAATGATGAAGAACCGTAATACAGGGTATATCCATGGTGTCAGTGAGGGCCAAGCGCATGCAGGTTTCCAACCAACCAACCACTGCACCAGCTGATTTCACACATAACGACATTCAACCAGAAAGTGCAGCAAATGGAATCGAAAACAAACAATATGCATTCTGTGCTCTGTAACGAGCAGGATCAGGGTTAACAGCCATGCCACTTGTGGTAAACGACTTCCTCGTTAACATGTGGACCAATGGGAGCATTCACTGTGAACTGAGGACTGTCTCTCTCTCCATGACTGACTGGCTTCTGTTTGGCTCTTGAAGACCGCAGCGTTACAGTATTTCCATGCCTATTAAAGTTACACAGCAGAATTTATTTGACCCAGCGATCTGGACTTGATCGCGTTTTCACAGAGAGCCTGACTGCGGACGATGAAAGAGGGTAGCAGATTTAGAATAATCTTTTTGGAACATTTTAAGACGTCGTAACTCAAGATAGCGGGCCGCACGGCCGCAGTGTTAACAAACACCGCCTGTATGTGAAATCTTCCCCTTCTTCCCCCCATCGCTTCCCCCCCTCTATCTCCTTCTTACACATCTCTCTCTCTACACAGCGCTCCCTTAAACTCTCCCTCCCTCTTTACTTTCCTCCCCCCTCTCTTCTCCTCTCTCTCTCTCTGAAGTCAGAACAGTTGACAGACATGTTAAACCCCGCGGCGCTCAACGCTGGAGTGACACAGCACAAAGCACCTCTCTCACACACATTCACTCACCCACTCACTCTCTCTCTGTTTGGGAGGGAGGGTACACACACACACACACACACACACACACACACACACACACAGATAATGGACCTCTAATACCCTGCATGCATGCTGGTCAGTCTTTCCATCCTCTCCATATCTGCCTCCTCCCTTATCACTCCTCCTTCTCTTCATCTATCTGTCTTTTTCCACCACTTCAGTGTACCAGAGTCTCTTTCCTTTGCAGCTGGACAGCAGCCAGATTTTCTCTTTGCTGTCTATGTTCTCTCACTAAATATATATTAAAAAAAACATGTATGTGATGACTGTCGGGAATGCACAGATTATTCAGCTTCCTCAAGAATTTTGTTTTTGAGCTGCTGCATCCTATATATTACATTGCACATATTATGTTATTATACACATTACATGGCTCTTAACCTGTTCCTGGATAATCTAAGTAACATAACTGCATTATGTTGCATACTTTCTCCTGTTTACCACTAAGCTTCACATTCTCTCCGAGGTCTCATTCTGAATATTTCATTCACTCATTTTTATTTCAGCAAAAGCCGTCAGTGAGATGTAACGAATGCATATAAAATGACTTGTCCCACTTTTTTTTGGGGGGAGTGTTTGTGGCTGAGGTGAGGTCGAGGGGAGGTCAGTAAAAGGTTCTGCATCTTGATTTTACGCAGTCTCGTTTTACCAGGCGGTGTGTGTGTAAATCGCTTGACTTAAAAATGTGCTGCACCGCCCCCAGTGATGCAGGACAGATGGAGGATGGGGGACTTCTGCTGATGTGCATACATTTTCAAAAATAAATATTAAAATAAAAAAATCAGTCTTCCAGCAGGGGGCGCTACTGCTGCAGAATGCACTGTGCTAACTCTGTCACTCTGCGGTCACAGGTGGTTGGTCAGCCTGTCAGTCAGCCTACCTGACTTCTTGTTTTCTGAATATCTAGTCATCTGTGTGTCTGTTGATCTGACTGGATCTGTGTTTGTCTGACTGTCTATCTGAAAATCTACTAATCAGACGACCTGCATGCTTCTCCGTCTCCCTCTCCGCCCTTCCACCCAAATATGTCAGTCTCACCATCTCATCTGTCTCCATCCCTTCCTTCCTTCTCTCTCTCTCTCTCTGTTTTCACTACTCTCTCTCATTCTCTCTCGCCCTCTGTCTCTCTGTCAGAAATGAGAGGAATCTGCAGCAGAAGCAGCAGCTGGCAGGTGGGCTGATGTCCCACGATGCACTGCGTGGGGCGCACGGTATGCCGCTCCGCAATGGCTCGCGCGCCCCCTCCCAGTTTGGCTTTTTATTGTGACAGGAGCTCAACGATCACACAGACACACACAAACATGCATACACACCTATTCTCCACAGCAGAAAGACTGGCATGCTTTCAGGGGATGGACACACACACACACACACACACACACACACACACATTCACAGACACATCAGTTCTCCACAATGAGTTATCGGGGGCAGAGATAAAAAAGAGGAGCGAGACGGGCAGACGCTGCTGGCACCGACACACACAAACACACACATAAACACACACAGGCAGGCAGACAGACAGGCCCTCATTCACTCACATACATAACACAAACACACAAACACACTTTCAATCACTCAGACACACAAGCTGACCTACTAAGAGCTGCACTCAGCTTTGGGCTCATGCAGGGACGTCAAGTGCTTATGAAACTCTGAACAGCCATTTGAATAGTTTAAAATAAGTCAGAAAAATAGTCCCTCGATTTGACGGGAAAATGGATGAAACAGGTGTGTGTGTGTGTGTATTCCCATGTCTTGAAAGTATGCCAATCATTGTGCTGTGGAAAATGTGTGTGTGTGTGTGTGAGGGGGGGCAAGCTGGAGGTGAGTCGTCATCTGTAATAACTAGTTCTCTTTAAATGAGCAGCATCGAACAAAGAACCAAAACAAAAAAAAACTTGATTAAGACGTTTTCTGTCTTCACAAGTCAGAATATAAAACAATTCTGTCAAAGTTTAAAGATAATTTCACTTGTTTCCGATGCAAATCAGTTGGCTCTGACTGTCTGGAGTCAAGCGATGACATCTGCCCTGTGGCAGGTCATGCCGCTCATTTCAAGGTAATATTTTTTGTAATTTATCTGTTGTGTTTAGTGACATGCCACTTCACACCCTCAATCACATCTATGGGACTCTGTTCAGCTGTGTTGAGAAGACCTTCTTTCAAAGTAATGGGATGAATGTGGGATTAGCCGAGAACCCATCAGAAAAAACAAATTAAGACTACAAACCTTTTTTTTGATGAACAGAGGACTCTTAATTGTTACTGTGAACTCAGCAATTAGTACAATACATGTGTTCCCTTCACAGTTTTATACCACTGCTTTCCAATGGGTAGATTTGTCTTTTCGTGTGCCCCAGAATAAAAGGGTCAATCAGTGCCAAAACTGATAGGGATTCAGCAGAACAGTCATGGATCTTCTGGTCCCAGGACAGTCTGCCTAATCCCAGCCAGCCAATCCTCTCTGTCTACATGTGTGTGTGTGTGTGTGTCTGCATGCTGTATGTATATGAATGTATTTAGGTCAGTATGTGCATTGTGCAAACGCTGTAAACGTGCCAGACCACATGTCTTTTCTCCCGCTGTGCGCCTGTGTTTATGTTCAATGTGCATGTCCCGCATGTACTCACGTTTTGAGAGTGCCAGAAGTCATCAGCTCGGTGACCAGAACAATGCATTTCTTTCCTTTGCACGGTCCCTCCCAGGAGTCGTAGAAGCGGACAATGTTAGGATGCTGGAGACCCTTCAACATCCCAGCCTCCTCTTTGAAGCGCTGCCGCTCCGACTTGGACAGCTTGCGGTCCTGCACACAAGACGGGAGAGGACAATTAGTCATCACATATATAAAACTGATAATGAGTGTGATATAACATAAATCAAATAGGAAGAGGGTTTGGCTGATAGAGAGGAAAGAAAAGAAAACCTCTTCCATACAGGCTATTGTGATAATATACTGTGTTACATAATGTAAAACTGCTTAGAAAATATACAGTAACCCTGTCTTCAAATGCAGCGCTGAGACACCCTGACAAAACACAGCTTTTACAATTAATTCATTTACAAATCAAACTGCAAGTGGTATTTTTTTGGCACAGCGGTGTGCTCCTGTGAATCACGTACACGACATGCAAATGATCAGAGGGAGGCGGCGGTGCCAAAATAGCGCCAGTGGTAAAGCCGGGGCGGTAATCCCTGTTTATGAATAGGTAACATGCCTACCACCATGGTCTACCCACTGCCGCGTCATTAACCCTGCTGGTGGCTTTCATGAAAACCCACATGGTACGACAACCTGATTCTAAAGATAGGAAACATAGGTCCCTTTCACATCTGACACTAATGCCCCTTTTAAACATGCTATTATAATCCCAGTGGGGTTATCTATGTAACTAGATTCTATCTGGATGATGTACAGAGTTACATTAGAACACTGTGACAAACTTAGAAATGTGCGTTCTTAATGTGTGTGTTGTTCAGATGTAAACTTAGCACCGGGCGTTGAGTGAGTCATTGTTATTAGCAGTCACTGTCACCTGTAAGACCACGACCAAAACAAGCTAGGTTACAGTCCTGCAGACGAGCTTTAAGAAGAGCTTTAAAAGGCACATGTACACACACAGAAACACACACACACACTTGGAACATACAGACACATGGATGGTGGCAAATATGCACACACACACACACACAGAGAGAGAAAGAGTTTAACAGGCATTCCAGCTCTACCATTCATCCCTCAATAAACACTGATGCAAAGGGCACTGTGGCGGGGCAGAACTTGTAAAGAAGTGTGTGTGTGATGTGTGTGTGTGCTTTAATGCATTCATGTATGTATATGTGTGGTGTGTCTTGTTATACAATATATATTCTTTCAATGCAAGTCAAAGAAACGCTACATTATAATGATTTTTAAAGCTGTACAGAAACAAAAAGCGACAAGGTATGGCACTGGTTTGTTTGCTTTTTGTTAAAACAATTAGTTCCATTGAAATTTATTAAGGAATATATTCTCTAGTTAGTTGGCGGATTACTGGGGCATGAACAATAGGCTGTGTGTGTGTTGCAGTGAGTGTGTGTATGTGTGTCCCTGCTTATGTGCCTTTGTGTGTATTGATGTTTCTAGCTGTTTCTTCACCAGCTCTGTGTCTAACCATAGCTGACACATTCAGCACGTTGCTGCCCCAAAAATAAACAACACGTCTGCCTGACGACGATAAATAAGGTGATGAGACCTCAATACTCGGAGGATTTTTATTTTTTTTTATGTACCAAATATGGGGATGACTTCCGGAGTGACCTTAAAATGTTTATGCCAAATATGGAAACAACTTCATAGATAACCTGAAGTTGTAAGTAGGTTGCATCAGATATGACAAACACATAAATGAACAACACAAATGGGATACAGACAAAAATTCGGGAACTGAAATGAAACTGTAGATGTCGGGTGAACCTCCAAATTGTTCCAACTAAGAGAAACAGCCTCATGTTTGGATTGATAACAATGACATCAGCTAGTAGGTCGTGAATAGGTTTCATATTACCATGTAGTCCTTCAATTACACTGAAAACATGAAAATTGCCTAAATCTAAGTTGCTGGGTTTTCACACAATAGTAATATTTCCACAATGTTCCACCATGTCTGTGACCTCTTTAGAGGATCTAATTACAGGCGAGGGAACAGGCAGATATTCCTCCTGACACACACTAAAAAGACTCTGCCGGTATCTGTGTGGGATGTTTTGACACCGGAAAAACGCCGAAACAGGGAGAGATCTGTTTTCGGGAGATGCCAGACGTTAACGGGCGCATCTCGAGCGACGAACCATCGCCGAGGTGAAGTGAGATCATGGGGTTGGGGAGCGAGGGTGGGACGACTCAAAGTAACACCATCAGGATTATCGCCATGGCAACCGGTTTGAGAAGAGGCCCTGCGAGGGCACCCTGCCTTCATCACAACTGTTTCGCTGCTGCATCCAAGAAGCCAACAATATTCTGACAACAACATGTTTACACCAATTAGCTGGTTGCATATCAAAAATGGAATAACTTTGAGGATATTAAGGTCAGAATATTCTCGGTCTCGGGCCACAGCAGAACCACCTCCAGTGCTGTTTTATCTGAATATATAACAAGATATAATAGTGTAACGATTGACTAAGCACCACTGGAAAACAATTGGTTGAAAACATACAAGATTAATGGATCCAGTGCGTTTCAGTCATTCAAATTGATTAACATACAAAGCATGGGGGTGATGGAAACACCCCCAACCAATCAGCATCGAGCATCCTCCCTGGGCTATTAGAAAGATGTTTTTATGTTCTGATTTTTCTTAGGTGATGATGTCATCCTGGAGCCTCATCTATATCATATGATTGCAGAAAGAGAGAGAAAGAGAGAGAGAAAGAGAGAGAGAGAGAGAGAGAGAGAGAGTCTGTATCTGAAAGCTTCAATGCATTTCCGAGTGCATTAATATGTGAAGTGTGTGTGTGTGTGTGTGTGTGTGTGTGTGTGTGTGTGTGTGTGTGGGCAAGTGTGTGTGTGTGCATGTGTGTGTGTGTGTGTTTGTGTGTGTGTGTGTGTCTCTATATATAGGCGTCGGTGCTGAGTGGACTGACATTTCCCAGACAAACAGGGAACTCCCCAGCGTCCTTGGCAGCCTTTTCTTTCAGAG
>OMLF01050809.1:0-11379 GCA_900302615.1 Holocentrus rufus
AAAGAGTGACAAATGGTGAAAAAGCAACAGAGGGAAGAAAAGGGGTGGAAGAGAAGAGGGGAAGAGATCCAGAGTTGACAGAAAGTAAGACAGATGGAGAGAATAGAGGGCAGACATAAAGAAGAGAGAGGACACAAACAAGTGGTGAATGAGGGTTTCGTTCCAAAACTGGACCCACTTTGAGGGAAAATAAAACTGCTTCGTGATACAGTTTACATACTCAAAATGTCAGAAGAGGGGAGGTCTGAACTGTGTCACCTATAAAGACAGACGCCCATTTCTTGTGAGAGATCTGATTGGCCGTTGCAGCCGATTGTGAACGCTCCACTGCATTGTGGTGCAGCTGATTGGTTGATAAATAATCTGAATGCAGGTCCGCTCAGCAGGTGAAGCGACCGTCCAGCCACAACAACACCAACCTCCTCGCTAATCATGAACGGCGGGCCAAATCCGATCCACTTCCCTGACCTTCTCATGTGTGTGACTGCAGACGTGATGGTCGGCTTCTTCACCCAGAGAACAGGAATCATCCCGACACACAGGCGTGCTGCTGGCATGAGCGATTCCCTGCTTAAAGTTGATCGGTGAATGTGCGGACTGAGACTGTACTCTCTGCTGAAAGGGCAACCTGCGGTCTGCCTGGTGTGTGTGTGTGTGTGCATCGTCACAGGGTTCAAAACTGTCCTGGAGCCTTTGTTGCTTCTTCCATTCCCCTCGCTACAAATGGTTTGGGCTCTTTTCACTGTGAACTGATAAATCTGAAATGTCAGAGAGGCTGAAGGACACTTCCCCAGAAATGCTACTGCAAAGAATAATTTAGAAAATCGGCGTTTAAACTCTTTTAAAAATGTAAAATTTCTTCCACGAGGCCTTATGTATTTCAGGTGAATCTGCAGGAGGCTGCTGAAAGTAAAGAGGCAGTTTGAGGATTATTTGACTGGTAACTTGGTGTGCTATTTTAAAGATACGTCTGAAATTCAGACCTAATGTAATCATACATTTAATGTTGTGAAAATTAGACAAGGGGAAATAAATTTAGGCCTTAAATTTAGGTTTCGAGTTTACAAGCCCTAAATAGTTCCTTCTCAATGCAGTTTGGCATCTCTCACAATTTTGGCAGTCCTTTCATGCAAAGGAGCTATGGTATATTCTGGATAAAGCCTTCAATGTTCACAGTAGACGGCAGGTAAGACATGTATCCTGGGTTTAAATAGCCTACATATCGTACAAATACTGTGTAAGATATTCTATAATCATCCCCCACTGGTTATAAGCTCCTTTTATCTTATAAAACTCCTCCGCTGATCAGTGCAATGCCCATTTAGAGTCTGAAAAGGGCACCGAGGACAAAACACACACACACACACATGCATGCATGCATGCAAATAAACACACACACCACTGAATTCTTTGTCTGCATCCATCATGTACAATCCAGAAATCAGACAGGTTAAATTAGTCAGGAATGGTTCAGTGTAAACCGCATTAAGTGAAGGGCTGATTGAATTGCTAAGCAGATTGGTGCAGACAGCTCCTCTACTGCACAGTGTGTATGTGCATGTGTGTATATACGTGTGTGTGTGCGTGTGTGTGTGTGTGTGGGTGGGTCTTATTTTCCGTCAGGATGTCTATTCACTCTGAATTCTTGTTTGAATTCTCCTCTCTCTCTTGTACCTATGTGTGTGTGTATGAGCGTGAGAGAGAGCCGGGCTCGTTCTGTGAAACACAAGAGGTGAAACAGAGGATGACGACGTTCGACTGCACCAACTCGTGCGACCAGATTACTGCGAGTAACCCCTTTAAGGCAGAAAATCAGATAATTCACTTGCATTCGTCGTGTTACTCTGACGACTGAAAAACCCCAGTTTACACGCAGCAGGTCCCCCACTGTTTTATCTTAATCCCTTTACCCGATTACGGAAACCTGGTTTATCACGTACACGGCATTTCAGAAATCAAATAACTGCCGCACGCGGGGACTGACCCGATTTCGAAAGTGCGTGTAAACAAAGTGAATGAGTTAACAGGGACGGTTTAGGGGGGGACTTCACTGGGACACTTGGCTGTTTGAGTCCCGTTCTCTTGCTGCACGGTGCGAGCGTGACTGAGAACGAGTGCGCACCACTTTTCACTGGGAGAAACCTGCAGTCCTGTGTGCTGAAGGCCTGCTATTCCTGTGTCTGTCGTAACAGCAGCAGCAGTGGGTGAATGAGTGCAAAGCTGCTGCTCGTTTGTGTGTGTCTGTGTGTGTGTGTGTGTGTGGTGATCTAAAATACGATGATGGTACAACATGCCTAACAAGCGTTCTCTGTGCGAGTGCTTATTTGTACTTGACTGTGCTTGTGTAATTACCGTATGAATACAATTTTTGTCCACTCAACTGTCACTTCATGTGCTTTTGTGTGTATTTTTTCCCCCCCCTGCTTTTCCTTTTCTTTGCCTAGCGTAATCAGAAGATGTTGTCCTCCCACAATCACAGTGGCCATTGCCAAACTCCAGTGCCTACTGTAATGTATAAACAATTTTCGCTCGCTGTTATAAAGTCTTTTCATAGAAAGTGGCCAAGGAACCGCAAGTGCTAGGTTCAAAGGCTAGCATCAGCAAAAGCTTTCCTACGGTTTGCAATTCCACCCCTGAGTGTTTTTTCCGACTCTTTATACAAGCACACACACCAGCACCGAGCGACTCTTCAGAGTTGTGAGGGGGAAAAAAAAAAAAAAACAGCTTAGAGTGGTCCAACTCCTCAGAGCTGATTGCTGGCGAACTCATTCTGCAGGTTACAGTTTACAAATGGCCACAGATGTTAGAAGAGTGATTGACAGCATGTTTTTTTAAGCAGAAAACCTTTTAAACGCTCACGCCTTGCATATCTAGTCTTTGTGGCTTGACATTTCCAGTGTGAGTAGTTAGGGGTAGGTCCTGCAACCCTGCTGCATTTGCTGGAATTTCTCTGCTAAAAGGGTCTGCAGAGAAACTGTAAGTCCCAGTGAAACCATATTGGGCAAGTGGGCTCCTGTTGCCCTCCATTACACAGGCAAAGCAGCCTACTGTATGTGTACTGACCAGAAGGTGGAGTTATAGCTTATATACTTTTGGTGCATAACTCACACAAGTCAAATTGATGCCAGATAGATGCACAACACTGTCCAACATCTTCACCTTCTTCTTTGTGGTGGTGGAGTATCCAAAGAATAGAAAACTGTAAGCATAATCAGGGTTTTGTAT
The DNA here is from genome assembly GCA_900302615.1 of Holocentrus rufus. NCBI lineage: Eukaryota > Metazoa > Chordata > Actinopteri > Holocentriformes > Holocentridae > Holocentrus > Holocentrus rufus. The sequence continues at coordinate 3,226 of OMLF01050809.1, forward strand.
AATAATAGATAACGTATGTTGGAGAAGTAAATTATACTTAATTGATTTGACAGTTGGAAATTCTGTCAAACCAGAAGCAGGTCAAGTACTAAAGACATTAACAGACAGAAACAAAAGACTCATTCCAGAAAAAGGCAAAAACCTACTGGGTATATAAGAAAGAGTGTATGTTCATGTGTGACTGAGTGGAAAGTTTCTCTGGCTTAGAAAAGGCTTGACTGTCAGAAAGTAAATAAAACAGTAGTAATAAAAATAAATAAATAAATAAAAACCTCACATAATTGCCAATTGTAAAGGATATCTAAATATGAATAATGATGTGTCCATATTGTAGTTACTGAAACAGCCAATTCTGAACTAGGAGCCCTTTAGTTGCTGCTTACGGCTACATTTTCTAGCTGTAAATATTTTTGTTTTATCAAAATGAATTATAATAAAGAGATGTAAGGGAATATGGTAATTACAGGGCCTTGGGCATTTGCTTTCTCCTCCCATTGACATGGAAATTATTCTGTAATTCTATGAGCGATTACATTTCCTATAGTACATGGCTCATCATTTATCATAAATATGACTACCACACATACACACACACACAGCCAGGCAGGCACACACACACACACACAGAGCAGATAATGAGCAGCTGATTTCTGCTGGCGGTGGCCCCCAGAATGCTTTGAGGGCTGACGTAGTGTCTGACAGCTGTTTGGTTGGTTGAGGCAGAAGAATGCAGTGAGTGTGTGAGTATCTACGTGTCTGCGAGGGAGCGAGTGAGTGTGTGTGTGAGTGAGTGAGTGTGTGTACATGCACAGACTGAGTGACTGACCATCATTATAATGTAAAGGAAATGCCTCCCTGAACCACAACCCCATTTTCCTAGAGTCGAACATATCTGCCATTCCACAAGAGAGGAATCAGCCCTCCGAGGTTCAAGGTGCTCGGAGCAGGAAGGAATGTTATCTTGGGCGCACACATGTCTGGAAACGGCAGCGTCCTTCACTTATCGGCATCCTTTATCAATTACTCCACGCTACATTGCTTTGTTACTGGGAATGTTTCTTTTTTTCCCCCCATGTGGTAGTCATTTGTGCAAAAAAATGCTATTTTTACCCTACTTTTAATATCCTTTTTCATATTGATTGTTTATGTAATTTAAGGGGAATATCATGTTGTGTCCACACTAAAGAAAGAAAGAAAGAAAGAAAGACAGAAGGGCAGACTTCATAAATAGAGCACATTTCATACCACAGCTTATTATGTGGCCTTTTAACAACAGGAACTTATCAAGGTTCTAGAACTGTTTCCACTGGTTACGGTAGAGTTCCGGATAAAGTTCCTGGATCATGATCTGAGCCCCGCTCTGGAGGTGACACAAACCAGGGACTTTTAGAAGGAGTTAGCAGTGCTTTCTATCATTATTGATCAAGCACTGACATAATGACACTTCTAAATTAAACGATCATATTCCAGTCGTGATGGAAGTGCAGTAAATCCGAACACAGCATCGGTTTACTGTTTATCATTCTTTGGCGTGGACGACAGCCTCTCATTGAAAAGGTTTTGTTCTCGTGTTGCTGCTGCCAGTTGATTTCTCAATTCAGGTCTCCTCTTTCTGAAGTCTCTCATCTTCTTTTTTTATATTCTTCTCGTCTCCAGTGACAGAGCATATTGTGTCTGGTGTTCACATCAGAGTGAAACATAATTGAAAACAAGATTAATGCAACAACTTTTTCCATTTTGCCACTATTGTTGTACATACATACTGACATAAGTAGTGTAACTGGTGTTGTTTTTTGTTTTTTTTTAAATGATGCACGTCATACCCTTCACAGTTGCATCTTCAGTGAAAAGGGAAACAAAAGGCAATCACAGAAGTTCTGAAAAGTCCCGAGTTATGTAAAGTTCCACTTAACCCTTTGTAGCTGAAAAGGGCTAATAGAGAGCATAAAAAAGGATACCAGTTTAAATCTGTAAGACAGGAAAGAAAGACAGAAAGAAAGAAAGAAAGAAAGAAAGAAAGAAAGAAAGAAAGCAACAGAGGAAATAAAAATCACGCAAGACAGAAAGAAAAGGTGATTTTGTTATTTCACAACCCCAGTCCTCCTGCCGCTCCCCTTCTCTCCTCCCAGCCAAACAGCAAACACAGTCCTCCACTGCCCGGCAACACTCCGCTCTATAATGCAGCTGACAGTTTGGGACGACAGGGGGGGCATGTGCAAACAAACCATACCGTACGAGCGGGGCTTTCATCCTCGGCCGCTGCACGCTGGTGCGCCTCGCGTGCTTTAATTGATGCGGGGTCACAGCTCTCGCCCACTCCGTTTGAACGAGACTTGACCTATTTTGGGAACTTCTTTGCAGCGGGTGCATGGAAAGTGCACATGATAATGGGCGCTTGTGTGCTAATGCAATGATGAGCGCGCTGTAGTTAAAAGTAAATGCCTATATATAGCAGAGGCAATGCTCTCCTGGTGATATTAATTACTGTAATAATCACACTATACCCTCCATGCTGTGACACAGGAGCGGATCACACACTGAATGCAAACTCAACCTACAGCAACACACACAGGGAAGCAGCGCAACGGTGTGGAAGCTTATTCAGCTGTTGCTTTTAAACTGCATTACATTCAATTAGAGTCCTCTCTCTCTCTCTGGCTCTACACCCCCCCTTCTTTCCCCCTCCACACACACACACACATACACACACACCAGCACTTTGTCTTTGCCAACACCCATGAGCACACCCACGTCTTCTATTCATGTTGATGTCTCCTGTCATATAATAAAGCAGGCAGGCTAGGGTGTCCTGTTCAAGCTGTACTTTGCAAGGTTATACAACTCTACCTTTGTGTAACCAGAACACACACACACACATGCACGCGCACAAACACACACACGCAGAAGTGCACACATTCATTTGTTACAACTGCAAGACAATGGGATAAGACAAAGCCAAGGTTGTGTGTGTGCGTGTGTGTGTGTGTGTGTGTGTGTGTGTGTGTGTGTGAGTGAGGGAGTGTGTAAGCTCCTGCGTTAAGAGGGCATGCTGAGAGAATAGGAAGCGTGTTTTCTGTGCCAACCCTCTCCTTGGCAGTCAAACAAGGACACACACTCGCACACATACACACACACACACAGCGCTGAGCGTTTTTAATTGGCCAATGATTTGCCAGTTAGCGTTCTTGCCACTCTCTTCACCTCGCTGTGCTGGCCCTGCGCCCCGCTGCCTGGCAGAGACACAGCTGGACCTGGGGAATGTGTGTGTTCGCGGGTGTTTCTGTGTGTGTGTGTGTGTGTGTTTTTGCATATGTGTCCTCCTGCAGTAATTACTTTCACAACTGTGTGTGTCTATGCATGTGTGTAGGCTTCAGATGCATAAGGCTCAGTGTGTAAGATGCGGCGACATCAATTGAGGCAGCCTGTATTGGTATAAAGCCGGAAGTGAATTGTGCATAAATCAATGCAGCGCTTAGTGCATCGGTGCATCTTGACACGACATGCATATGTTTTATTTTTCATGTTAACTAACTGCTGTTGTTGCCTTCTCTCCCCCTGCATCTGTCTCTCTCCTGTCTGTCAGGTCACATGACCCCCGCCCCCCTCAACAAGCGCTCCCCCGTCCTCCCCTTCTTTTCTCCTCCTGTTTCATCAAACCTGTCGAACGACGGTGAAGAAATTTACGACGCGCCGCCGAACGTTTATAAATCTCAAGTGCGGACGAACTGCAGATTTTTATAAGGGGAACTATATAAAAGTTTCGCAATAGGCAGAAACATGCTGAAGAGCAGTGAAATAGCAGCATCACTAATGTGACCCACATCCAGAGACGTGATGGAGTCACTTTGGGAGAGCGAGTGGCTGCCTCCCTCACGACTCCACCTGCTGCTTCCAGCGTGGATAAAAGAACCGTCAACATGTTCCTGCGCAGCCCGCTTCCTCTGCACAGGCACATTTTACAACCAAAGCCACCGCACTCTTCACACTGCAAAATGCATCATAAACAATGGGCTGTTTTAAAGGATTGTTTACAGCTGAATGATTTACATGCTTTACTACCAACAAATGAGCTCCCAAATAATGTGAATGTCATAAATGTCTCCTTCCCTCTCTCTGCTGTCAACAACCCATGTGACCCTATAGGTCGATTGCTGCTGCTGTCTAATACGACTCAGATTACGACTCACAGGATCGTTTCTTAAAGCCGTAGCGCATGCTCACGGACGACTCTCAAAACGGTCGCTGTGGTTACAAAAACTATTTGTTTAAGTTAGTTAAGGGTTAATGTTAGGGTAAGGTTACGGTAAGGAGCTTCGTCGTCATGGTCATAGTCATTTTCACTGAATTAAGATAATAATATGATTTTTGTTGGGTCTGAACCAATCAAACATGTTTTCTTATGTCTGCAGAATATAATTTGTATCTCTGTGGCATTTATAATATTTTGTCACAAAATATTATAAAAGATTGCAGCCAGAGGTTTGGATACTGCTCTTAGCCATAGTGCGATTTTTATAATATCTGTATTAGATTGCCATACATTTGATTACTGTACAAATGTATGGCAGAGCAAAGCATTAAAAAAAAACATGCACTATATGCATAAAAGCCATAATACCCTGGAGTCCCATAAAGCATGTGCAACACACACACCCTTTGATTTGGTGGACTTGGCTTTAGCTGCAGAGAGTAGATTTATTTAACGCTGTGTGCACTTATACAACAGACATGCACATTACATTCTGTGGTATTTATTGTTCCCCCTAAATTAGCCTCCTCAACCCTGCCAGTCCCATTGGTGGGTTCGTCATTGCTGCATGGCCAAGCTTTGTTCAAACCCACAGAACTTTATTTTAAGTTCCAGTGGAGATCCCAAGGTTTCCAAAGATACCAAATATGTCCTGCTGAATTACAGGGAAATGTGTATAACATGATGTACAAAACATCTAGATATGTTCTGTTGGATGTGATGCTGCAGCCATGAAACAATGGTGGCTTGAGTTGGAATATTTCACTAGTTTTTTTATAACTTTGAGGCTATTTTAGGGTAAATTTAAGGGAAAATCAGAGTTTAAGGGGTTAGAGGGCACAAATGATGTAATGTCCCCTACTGCAGAGGAGCTGCTCAGTGCCAACAGAGGGACACTGGCAGCACTGAAGAGTCTCCCAGGTGTGAAAGTGTGTCACCTGATGCGGGTGCAATTCTGGAAAAAGAAGAAAAGTAAAATAAAACAAAAATTGGTACTGGAGACTGTCACGGCAATTTAGTGTTTGTGTGTGTAATGTGCATTATGTGTTTGAGATTTATGGATGTGATATCATAGGCAGATTGCATTCTCCCCTGCAATATACCACGCATTCCTCTTACACTCTACACACACACACACACACACACACACACACACACAAACGAAATCTATGAGCAACCCAAGGTCAAAACGGAGAGGATGAGATAAGTGTTGTGTGTGGTCTGCGAGTGTGTGCGTGCATGTGTGTCTGAATGTGAGCGAGTGTGTGTGTGTGATGACATCATTACGAGAGCAGAGCACTCCATAGCTGATTGATGGAGAGAGGGGCTCGCTATGGTCGACTGGCATGAGCTCATTGCCCGGCAACCAGACAACTGGAGCCCGCTGCTGCTGTCTGTGCGTGTGTGTGTGTATATGTGTATATGTGTGTGTGAGATCTCAGTCCTGCAGCTGTCAGCCTGTCGAACACACACAAACAAACGCGCGCGCACACGCACGCAATACCCTACGCACAAACATTTGTCTCATTTACACACGTACATGTACTGTAGTCCCAGACAGTTTACCTCACACAAACACAGACCAGATTTCATTTCTCCTTCTCTGCCCCCCCTCACACACACACACACACACACACACACACACACAGATCCATACAAACATACCCACACTGCTTTACAGATAACTATAAACAGATGAGCAGATTGTCTTTTGCATGCACACACACACACCCAACACCAGACATGTGACAACAGTCTGGCTCCCATCTTGACTGTGCAGCAGTCATTGCTGTGTAATTAGCATCTCTAATGCTGAAGTTAACTAGTCTTTTACATCTGGCCCAAGAACAGTGATTATCTATGTGACGATCACACAGGATCTGTGTTGCGTGCCGGGCTGAACAGCGACGATTCAGTTTGGATATTTCTTTAGGCATTTTCGGTGGTTGATTTCTCCCTGAGTCCCTCTCTTGTATCCCTCACACACACACACACACACACACACACTGAGAGCCCTCCTCCGTAGCTTCTTTGCCAGCATTGTGATGTTCCTGATTACGATCCAGTAGCTGGACAGCGCAGCAACTCGGACAATGACTTGTAAGGAGATAGGCTGTTCAAGCTCTTACGTGTGACCTATTGGTTTACTAGTCTCACACACACACACACACACATATACACATACACACACTCAGATGCCTCTCAGATTTCCTCCCATTGAGAAGTGAATGGGGGGAGATAGAATGTTACAAGGCCTCCAGAACGGACCAATCCTGACTCGGCCTGCTCTGATGTCACTAGGGAGCTCAATCTTGACCAAAAAAAAAAAAAAATTGAAAGTGCCAACTGTATTCTGTAGCATTGTAGCATCTTCTTCTCACTGTGAAACAGAAATGAAGCTTGTCTGGCTCCGTGACTTCAGCAAGAGGGAAAAGTGAATGTTTGGATTTCACAGCGACGGATTTTTAAGCTGACACTCTCTGAAATGTAAACAAGAGCCGGGGACAGTCTTCACAGCTGGAGATCACTTCATAGGTCTATTAGCGACGACATAAATATAGACTCACTGTGTTCGCTCTTCATGGTGATGACAAGCAGAAATTATGCCGTTTCTCTGACTTCTGTCTTTCATGAGGAGGGAAATGGGAAAGGTGTTGATGATCTGAAGATTAGCTCTGTATTTGCATCATACTATGCAAACATACCAGATATGTCTAAGGTAATATCCTCAGATGGTCATGTGCAGTATTTGAGTAGTGTTGGGTATTTAGAAAAGCACTATATAAGATTTATTTATACTTGAAGGGAATGGAGTGGGTTTACTATATCTATCATATTAATATTAGTCTTGAACTGTTATGCTATTATCAGAGTCTGTGCACAAACAATGGCAGAACTGAACAACATAATATAATACAGAAAAAAATAGGCCTGCTCTCTTCAAATGTAGGCACAGTGAAAGAAAACAACAACTCAAAACTGAGTCGAGCTGCACTTATAAAGACATAAAGTGGAAGCCTGCGGTTATTCATCCAAACACTTTATCCTGTTGCAGAAACATTTCTGCAATTGCAACCTGCTCATCATTGTTGTACGCGGAAGTCGTTCTGCAATGGATAAACAAACCGTGGGACAAGTAATAACTTTGTTTTGACCAAAATGATTGGTAAAGGGATTTTTTTTGTTGGAATTTTAACCTTATTGGACTGATTTAAACGTGTCCACATGCCAAAACCATATTGGAAACAAGGCACATTTTTTTCTTGGAACAGCTAAATAAATGGTGCGGGTTCTCGGAAGGATAAAAAAAAAAAGAACAATCATGAAAATTGTTCAAAATATACTTGGACGAGCCCGTGTGTGGGAAACACTGAAATAGAACACGACACTGACAAGGTTAGGCTTTTAAATCCCAGCAGGATCATAAAATATATAAACAAATCTCATAGTCAATAATATGAAATCCTCTGCAGTCTACAAATGGAGCACCTGTGTGAGCTCATGGTTAGAGAGAGCGTCTCGTGATGGGAAAGTCACAGGTTCAAGTCCAGAAACAGGCAGGTATGATGCTCTCTCACTGTCATTTTTGTCCTTCTGTATAAGACAGTTCTCCACATGCTTAAAATGTAAATGCAGCATATGAGCTGCACAGTGGGTTACACACTATCAATGGAATGACTGGTCTAGTGCTTTACAATGTGGATGGCTGCCCGGCTCTCTTTGTGTCTAAGCAGGAAGTCAATGGGTGCAATTTTACTTGAGGGATATCAAAAGCAGTTAAACCTACACACAAACACACTTGTATACACAGACCCTCTCTGCGTGCTGCAGAATGAAAACACAGTTTCTTTGAACCCAAGACAGAAGAAAAAAGAGGGAAAGGAGAAAAAAAGTGCACTGGCAGA
>OMLF01050819.1:1853-13242 GCA_900302615.1 Holocentrus rufus
AAAGGTCACCTGGGCAGCTGTGTAAATATAATACATTGGTTACCGACTAATTGATGGACAAACTGCTGAGTGTATGTTGCAGAGCAGTGCTGAAGGAATGTCCAGAGTTGAGATCAGAGGACCTGAAGGGAAAAGAGGGATTTTAATTCAACAGTTCAGCCCATACCATCTACACAGAAACATTTAAACATGTACAGCACCAATTCCTCCTGACTCTCAGTCTGCATTTACCTGGCCGGGATGGGGCTTCTCAGCTGGTCAACTGTACAGTGATAGTCTAACTTCTACAATCAGACTCTTATTTATTTCAGCCTGTGGAACGGCTGCATCTGCGCATGTACACACTGCATTACAAAGCTAACGTTAGCTACATATGTATTTAGCTTTTTCGTCCTGGGCACTACGGGAAAATAACTCTATATGGCTCTCAGGCTATATGCTGTATATTTACATGAACGCAGTCTTCCTCGTTAGTCGGAGTCTCTGCCAAATGTGCATTAAGATGGAAAAAACGGACAACACTCACCTACAACAGCTGGATCTGTGCGCGTCCATGACCGGATGTAATCGTTGAATGCAGGCGTGAGGACAGACAAGACAGTTATCCCCCGGCAGCCAATCAGACGTGAGCTTACACTCCGCGGTCAGTAGGATTAGATAATATAAAAGCGAAAAACAAGTTGGTTTGGTTTTTTAATTCACACTAGAAACAGAAGCTTTGGACGGAGGGTACACGGACCGGACAGGAGTTACCCCGCTTTATCGGGTCGTGAAACGGAAAACCTGGAGTTTCCTTCATTTCAGGCTTAACAAACTCAAGAGTTTTCACTAAACCTGCTTTGTGAAACGGGCCACATAGTACAGGCGATATTTTATTGAGACGATAGCGAAAATGTTACCTGTCAACCCAACTTTTAGCTAGCTAACGCTTTTTTGTCAAACAAACACAAAAAAAAAACAAACAGAAAACCATCGCGTTTAATTTGTACTTTGAAAAGAAGACACCTTTTCTACGTTTTAAGTTAGACTAAAAGTGAATTACCTAAGTCTTACCTGAAACACTGTACTCGGGTCACTGGCAGGTCCTCAGCAGCTGCTGCGCTCAGGTCAATTAAGCAAATGTCACCCGAGGGGAGCGATGTTATGCTAGCACGGCTGTGCTAGCATAACATATGCAGATATACAGTATGACAGCACGACCTCGAGTGTGATATTGCTTTTATACAACAGTTATACCAACAACATCTCTCAAGTTACGGTAGTAACGGGCAGTAGATTATGATTTGTATAAACATTTATTCCACTCCGCCGGCACAAATAGGTCCGTCAAATTTCAAGCGACTGAACGGTTGCTAAGCAACACAATTTCCCGACCGCAAGCTAGCTTTCTAGTTTGTATAGGTCTACACAGTAGCGCAGGCTAGCTAGCAGCTCTGAACACACCTGGAAGTTTGCACAACAGTTTCCATGCTATTTTTTCCTCCCTCTCGTCCTCCTCTGAGAACGCTGTCGTCACGGACGTTAATATAGATTATTTCATAACACTTGTAAGGCGCAGTCATACATATAGCTAAACGTCAGAGTGATGTTATACTGTTTATCAGCACTGGAATGCCTCTTGACCAATCAAATCGCTTGACCAGATCTAGTTGTTGTATATATTTGCAAATCGACATGTGATTGGTCTACAGTCGAACTCTCCGGTCCAATTAGGAGTCTACAGAAAAGTCTCCAGTGACTAAACCAATGAGAATGCGTAAGTTTCCACAAGGTCTATACAACAGTAGGCTCGACCCCTCCTGTGGTGAGGTTTACATAGCACAGCACTGTAATTCCTGGTCATTAAATTGTTCAATTGAAGCTGATGAAACTTTTTCGAGATCTACCATAGTTTGTCATTTGCTGCAGCAGTCATAGCGGCATCAATTTATTTTCATTACAGGGCTAAATACACTAAAATTAACAATTTTTGAACAAACCAAGTGTAACAGCCAATAATGAATGACATCCATATGATTAGTGATCAATGTGTTCCTTTATGAAAAATCAGTCTAATCAGAGAGAAAATCTGTGCTAAATCAATTTACATAGTGTGCAGACTTTGTTTTGGTTTGGTGCAACTTTGTTTTTGTGCCTTTGGTTGTTTTTGGATGTGTGTTTTCCTGGAGTTTCTGTCATTTATGGAGTTATAACAGAAATTAAAATGAGATTTGGAACTAAAGTAGGAAATTAATACCAGCCACTGATAGTAAAAATACTGCCTGAAATGCTAATGCTTTAAAAATAAGGGGAAAAAAACTACTGACGACTTTCCTGGTATTTGTAGATCCATTTTGTTGTTGAAGTTGTGTATACTTTTTTTTTTTGCAAACAAACAAAATCATGTGAAGACATTTCCAGGTCAGTTACAGTGGAGTTTAATAGGACAAAAAATTGTCAACATCAGCGGTGAACATCAGGTTTCGAGCTCACAGAGTGAGGACATTTTTGAGACTCGCTCTTTCTTCAAACTCTCACTCAGGATCTCACTCTCCAGCTTAGACCCAAAACCCACAGACAGATACAAGTTCAGGCCCAGTCCCTGGGGGCTGTCAGAAGGCATTCTGGGAAACATAGGAAATCAGCAACTGAAGTACAAGTGGACAGGGCAGGTTGAGGGAAAAGTGAATACAGCAGAAAACAGCAAAATAACTGGAATGCATTGAATATCAGACACTGATAATACATAACATGATGAGAGAGTGTGAGGGTGAAATTTACTTTTAATGCTCTGGCTGATAAAAGTGAATTTGCCTGATTATTAGTGGGAACCGACCAGCCACTATCAATTATATTTGTTGTATGCCCTGCTTGCAATAGTACAGCATTCACCAACTCATCCAATGAGCAAACCAGACCATCTTATTGAAAAAACATCCCCAAGATAAAAAAAAAAAAAAAAATCTGTACAAAAATGTACCCACGGCCTGCAAATCCCTGAATATACTATACAAGATGTTGAACAAACTCCAGCAAATAGGTTGTCAAACACAAAATTTAAAACAAATAAGATTGGGGAAGATTGTTTTCATTTTTCTGAGTGACCTTCTGTATTTCTCTGTGCGCTCACGCTCTAGTCGGGCTGTTTGGGATGAGGGCTGAAAGTACAAGGAATCACAGGAGTTACACTTTACTTTTTAAAATCATATTTTCACCATTTCACTGTGTCAGCCTTGTTAGGTGCCAAATGGCAGGGACTGACACATACTTCAAAAAATATGAGTGCCAAAATTTATTTTTTTTTGGGCAATCACAAGAAATTAATCCAAACTCAACCTGATATTCATTCTTGTGGTCGCCAACTTATCTAACATCTCTGAATTATCATGGAAACTCCTGATGTGGTCGACTGCACCCATAGTACTCCAAACAAGTTTGAACAACAGCAAAGAATTACTTGCAAACATCATTTGGCCCCGGTCTGCCTCTTGATTCAAAATCTTCCACCTCCATTCTGGTCCCTAACTTGATAATTTCTGGTATTTACAAAAAAAAAAAAAAAAACAGAATCCTGCCATCTTGGAGCAGGTAAAGAAAGTGCCGTTTTTAATTGTTCTAATTTTAATCCCCCCTCCCCTTTGTTTTTCTCCAACTAAATTGATAAAATTGGGAACAGGAGCAGTAGGGGCGAGCTGATCCCGAATGTTACCTAGAGAATCTTCAAAATGGTCCCCATCAGAGAGCAAGGCAGGCGTTGTCTATCTGGATCAACTTAGATCAAGATAGTTTCTGAATGCAGAGCAGAGATCTACTGCTTGTTAGCAGGTCCAGCACTCAGGTCCATGCAGATCCAACCATTCTGCTTCGTCTCCCGTAATCAGTCATGTCGAATAAAATCTCTAGATCGGAGTGAGCTCATGTTCTCAGTCTTCCCCAATATCCTTATCAATACTTATAGATAAGATTGGGAGTAATGTAGCAGATCCATGGTAAGCAAGTCACCAAAACTTTACTGATGGGTCAGATAAAAGCCATCTGCCATTTTGGTTCCATGGTCCCATCCCAGACAGCCATGTCAGTGCAGAGTTTTGGCAGGGGGACTTTTATTCTGAAAAGCCAATGAAACCAATGTGAGGCGTCTGGATCCATTAGGTGCTCCAATCAGTTGCATCCACCACCGTTTTTACTCTAATATAACACCAAGTCAGGCATGATGATGCAAAGGTAAGAGGACCAAGTCCCTCGAGACAGTCAGAGAAACCAAACGCAGAGTTCTACACCATTTTGGATCTCGATTTATTGCATTAGTCAGGCATGTCGATGCAGAGTTTGGGCGGGGGGACGAAGTACTTCCCGGGGCTCTGCGTGATCACCACGCCGGTCTTCTTGTGGAACATGGGGGCGATCTTGGGCGGCGGCTCGGGGACAGGCAGGTCCTCGGCCGCCTCGGGGTCCTCGCTGCGCTGAAGGTCGTAGGACACGTTGCCGTACTCTCGCAGGAAGGGGAGGAGCTCCAGCAGGAAGTGGCAGAAGTCCTTACGGATGCCAAACCACCCTGGAGAGGAAATGAGGGAGAGTTTACAAATTAAACACTCTACCAAACACATCTCTGATCAAAATGATTTTATCTGTCAAAGAGAAAAAGAATGACTTGATTGGTGCTGACACATTTCAAAACAGTTACAAAACGCAAGAATGACACTAAAAAGGCAAAAAAGACTCATGACAGAAGACTAAAGATAAATGCACTTCAAATATACTCCACAATATAAAGGCTGGTTGCTGGCACTAACTTCCCAATTTGATTCAGATTCACAAAATACTGATTCAACTCAATACCCAAAATCGGGGGAAAAAATAAAAAAATATATCCATACTCACAGTGGTTTCCTCCTTTCTGGCCAAAGGTGGTGGCCATGAGTGTGAGCAGGGAGAGCCAGAGGGGGACGAACACACACACGTAGCTCAAACTGTTGTGGCCGTCCAGCTTGTGGACCAGAAGGATCTGAAGAGACACACCAGTTTAATCTGTCAGAGGCTTTCATAAAGAACCAAATGTGTGTACTGCAAATCTGTGGAAAGTGTGTGTGTTAGGCTGGGCGAGGTAATATTACACGTTCTGTTTCATTGTCTAAGATCAGATGGGCTTCACTGATCCATTGGACAGAAATGTGGCTAAATATCTAAAATGGATTTCTCAAATGGAACACTAGATGTCACTAAACCACCAGAACGATGCAGACCAGACTGGACAGGGTTTCTATGAGACTGGCTGTGAAAGACTTTGGCCCACAGAAAAAAAAGTACCATGAAAAGCAAAATGTTCCTGAAAAAACAACTGGACTTAAGGCACATTTGTAGCTCTAATGTAATTCTGATGATTATTAAATTCACAGTGTCTTTCTTTTTCATCCCATCTTAGTTCAGCGATCTGCTCTTGTTATATGGAGCAGATTTTATTTATAGATATGAATTGAACATGGGCACACATGGTTTGTTTAGGCCCTTTTAGAAATGCACATTTATGTTATGTTGAAAAAAAAAGCCATATATGTTAAAGGCTATTCACAAAAACCAAACAAACAAAAAAAAACATCTGCAGAATGTAGTCCAGATGTTCTTGTTTGTATTACAATGAACTTTTGCATTTTAAAGATACTTATTAACTATGTTGTCTTAATAATTGATCTTTTGGCTGCATCTCCACAGGATATTTAATCAAAGCCGCTGAATTAATGCAGATTTTTTTTCCCTCTACAGAATCCTGGAGATCATAGAGAATACAATACATCAAATATTACACTGTTTCTATGTTCCACACTGTCGTTACTTTAGAAATCAACTTCATAAATATGATAGTTAATAAAAACGTAAGCTTAAAAGCTCACTGCTCGGACTGTACTGCTGACAGCACCAAACGATAATAAGTGTAACTCACCTCAAAGGTGAGGAGGGGCACGACGATGGTCATCCAGCTGATCGCCATGGTGATGTGAGTGCGCCGCTGCTCGGCGATGATGTCAATGGAGCGGAGGAAGAGCACGGACCAGATGATGTAGTACAGGACAACTAGGCACAGGAAGGACATCAGGATCCAGAGGGGGACACACACCACCTGAACACACACACACACAAGTATTAGTTTCTTTCAAAAAACATGTCTGAATGGGAGTTTACAGAATTATTATTATATAGAAATGTGTATATTTTCACACTATGAAAGCACAATGGTACATACAGGAATTCAGAGTGTGTACATGACATATAACGGCCAGTTTATGATGTGTTTAATGTCTCCAACTCACCAGCCAAGGCCAGTTGATGATCTTGTCCAGCCTCAGAGCGATGAAGATGAACTGGAGGATGTTGACTGAGCACAGCACCTCCAGCTGAGGGCAGACAGAGGGACAAACGTTCAGTCATCATGTGGAACAAAAGTTTCCATACAGATATATCCACTCTTATTATATCCACTATACATTTTCTATCATTTCTTGAGTTGTATTCTGTGAGTGAGGGAGAACAGGGCATTTGATGTGAGTCATTTGCTAACAGGTCAATATATGTAAGGTCATTACAAAATATCACATTGCTAGTGCTTCGTTGCCAGCATTGAATAAATTTTAGAGCATCCAATGTTTGTTGCTCTGATGTCAACTGAACCTCCAAAAACAAAACAAATCAGCTGCCACAGTCAGAGTGGAAAAGCAAGGCAAGTGTGTCTTACATAAAAGTTATGAAGCTGAAGATAATAAATACAAGAGGAAAAGTGATGAGGAAAAAAGTCAGCAGGCAAAAACAGCCATAAGCAGCATGAAACATTTTGCAACTTGGATTTAAAAGTAAACGGGTCTGGGCTAGCCTGACAGGCCGTTCAGGAGCTTCTTCTAACTGTGTGTGGCACAGCAAGTGAAAGGCCATTCACTCAACAGGGCTGAGTGACAAACAAGCCAGCAAAGTAGACCAACAGCCACATTCCTCTCATCAAATGTAAGCTTTTTCATTAATTATCAGTTATGTGTTCGTGTTACTGTCAGTGGCAGCGCAGACATCATACTGTGTAAAAATCATACTTTGCCTTGTTTGTTAAATGGAAGGTTTCTGGTGATCCTTTGTACCCTTCAGCTATAAGCCTGCTGAATACCCAGTCTGATGCCACTTTTTGAGTTTGTACTCAATGTATACTGGGGTTTATTTTGTATATCGTTTATATTTAATGCTCATATTTAATACTGACTGTATAAAAACGTGGTGTAAACTTGTTGAATAGTTGTGGAAAAATAAAACAGTATTTTATATATGTTGTAATAAATTATACAAAGGTGACTTTTAATTTATATGAACGCACAGAAAAAAATAACTCCAGGTAATCCATACCTTAAGTGACTAACTATATGCCATCATTCATACAAACATGTGGTAACTACTCATGAGTGACTGACACCTCTTTCTCTGTAAGACACCGGGGGGGTTGAATGAATCCCCCGCTCAGATACATATCAGATCTGTTACCTCGAGGGAGCGGTCGTGCCGGAACCCCCAGACGCAGGCCGCCACCGAGACAGGCGACACGAAGAAGAGAGGCATGAAGACCAGCAGCCAGAAGTAGGTTCCCCTCGCCACGCGGTCGCACACCAGCACCTCGAACATGAGCAGCAGGACGTGGAGGCCCACTGCGATCAGCATGGCCTTGAACTCCACGCAGGTCTCCCCTTCAGCCCTGATGCAGGATTCACAAGCACCAAAACATCAGCTGGCCTCCTCACTGATACTCTGGTTCTAACAGAGTTTCAATTTCAATATTACAAAATTTCACAGGCCTTGCTCTTGTGCTAGATTAGATGATTTTTGGATATGATTTTTGCAGACACATCTTGCACATCTCAACTTTAAGTGCCAATTTTGATGTTTTAAAATGAAAATGGAACAAAAACGAAGATCTTTTTCTTTTTTTCTTTTTACTGCTGGTCAGCCTTAAGAAGCAATTTGAAGACATCACTTCGGACTCTGATCAAATACATATCCCTTGTTGATTTATAATAGTAGATCGCTGTTTATTAAACTTTGTGTGTCCCCTGTCACATCTCTTGTCGATGAGTGTCCAGTAGATGTGTATGTATATAGACAATGCCATGTGGTGGAAACTTGTATCATCAGTGCTTGTAACATGAGTGGTCCCAGTGGGAATGAACCCCTGACAGCACCAGTGTTAGTGTCATGTGTGTCTACCTGTACTGGGGGTTGTGTGCCCAAACCCCGGTGCCCACTGAGGCCCCAATGATGACCAGGAGCTTCCACAGCCATATTGGGGTGAACACGGCCCAGTAGCTCCACTGGATGACTCCGTCCAGCCTCAAGGACAGCAGCACGGAGAACAGCAGCAGGCATGAGTAGATCAGGAACTTACTGCAACAGGGACACAGAGGGAATTATTTCAGATGAGTAAAAGGAATGATGTCTGTTTGCAGCAGTGTGTGTTTTACTGTTATAGGAAATATATGACATCCCCTGGCATACAAATAAAGGGATTTTAGTTCAAAAGAAATACTTAAGAAGGGTTTGGGGGGTGGAAGAGGTAAGAGTGGCAAAGAAACAGCTACAATCCAGAGTAAATGAAAAAACATGCAGTATCTGATGTGGGATTACAGAAGAAAGAGTCATACTGTATACAGAGAGCAGCATAGAAGTTAGCTGATGGAAGCATGGATTACGTACATGTCAATCACTAACAATATACGTATAATAAACGTTATACTAAGAGGAACGAAATAAATGGAGGATCATAAGAGGGTCATGGACTCGATAGTAGGGTTCTGATGTGATGATATGGTGGGCTGTGATGATAAAATCTGTATAGCTATCATTGGCTAAGTTTTCTAAGTGGCTAACTAGGTTACGCTAACGTTAGCTAGCTTTCAATAACTTCTAAATGTTATATGTGAAAGAGGAACACAAGTTGTCGCAATACATAAAAACAACAGAGAACAAGCAAAAATAGGGAAATGACTCACTTAACTCCAGTTAGTGTTCATGTAACGTTAAGAGATAAACGGTAACGTTAGCTGTCTAACAAACCTCAGTGTTGGTTAGCACGGTAGCCAGGCCTTATACGGACATTCATAACGTTACGATAGTTGCTTTAACAATGACCGGCTCATGTCATTTGACAAGCAATGTTAAAATTGTGTGTATATAATGAACAACAAATGGAGCTGTCTGAATATTACTAAGCGGACAGGTTTGGCTGCTGACCAAACAATCAGTTTAAACAAAGTTAGCCATTTAGCTAGCTAGCTAACGGTCTTGCTGTAGTTGACGTTACCTGGGATTGAAATCTTGAAAGAGTCCTCTCAAATTCATGGTGGAAAAGCAGGCTAGGTAACTAGTTTCTACTCTGAATATCTGGATAGTTTATCGTGTCGTCTACATTTTACACGTAGCAGTTTCATCCGCGACAGGCTTCGATTTTCTTATAAAGTCTTCAGTGACTAGCTAGAATGTTTTGGTTTTGGCTAGCAGCATTAACCCTAGTGGGCGGGGTTTCCTTCACCCACTGATCAATACTCAACATACACCACTCATCTACGATATAATGTAGTAGAATAATAGTATAGTAGAAAAGTATTTTTATAATGTAGCTAACTGCATTAAGTTAATATTATTACAATTATTACATATCAGTGGTTTCTCAGTGGCTCGCAGCCACCGAGGAGTGGCCAAGAAGCTGCCTTCAAAGGACTGTAGGAATTTACAAAAAAACAAAATTAGCAGAGTTCGACCTACCCGAGCGATGGGAATGACGTCAGAATCAGAATACTTTATTGATCCCCGTGGCGAAATTGAGTCAGTTGCAGTTGCTCACATTGTAGAACAATAGAAATAGGAAATAAAAAACATGTTAGAGAGTGTAAAAATGTATGTACACAAATAATCTATTGAATAGAAATAGGAAATAAGAAATATGTTTGGATAATGTAAAATATGTACGTTATGCTACAATGTGTGTATCAACCATGCTAAACAATATGCAGTATGTTAATATGTAAATGTAAATATGTGCATTATGTAACGATAAGTAAGTACAACAGTATTCATAGACTAAGAATAATAGATTTATGTGCACTTTCTCCAATGCAAAAGGTATTACAGAATACTAATATCACCTCTGCTAATAATGCAATATTGCTACAACAAGTACTACCACCGATAATAATAAACGCTCTTGAATGCATCATTTGAATACATTTCCGGTAACTATCAACAGGGACCTTTTAAGGTCTTTGCTATCAAGCAAGCGCCTAGTACAAACAGCGACCATTCATTTTACGCCAGCTGAGCAGCAGCCGCCGTGTACGTTCAGAAACTCACATAGAACTAGCCTATTTTACGGGATTTTGTTCAAAAATGATTCGAGTGGTCCTCCTTGTCTCGTTGTGTTTCAGCCCCGTTTTGGGGCGGTTGATCCATCGGCCGGTGATTTTGGGACATTCAGTCATATTACCCGCCATGGAAAACTGCATGGAAAGAGCAACCTGGGATCACCAGCTGGATGATGGCACGCAGCCCGTCGCAGTTTTTGACCTGATCGTTTTTCGTGCAATCGGGAAATACGAAAACCGAGCAACACGGCTAACTACGGGCGGAAATATGTCTGTGAACCTCGCCCGCACGATTTATAACGACAAACAGGGCTCGTTTGTGTTCAAGTGCGGCGGCCGTTTCATAAACGAGATCCAGATGGATATTTTGGTTCCCTTCGAGAAGTATGTGTCAGTAGGACATAATGTCACCCTTGAGTTCTACTGCGATACCACGGCTGGACCTGCAGAGGTTCTGAGGTGGGAAAAGGACGGAAAACTTGTTTGTGAAGTGGATCCGAAGTCCTGGACAGTCACCTACGGGCCAGGGTTTGAGGGGAGAGTGTCCATAAGGCGTGATCTCTACAGAGAGGGGAACCTGTCTCTGACTCTAATGGATATTCAGCCGGCGGACCAAGGACTTTATCGCTTCTACCACGGTAAAGACAAGGGGGAACCAGCTGCTGTGAAGCTGACTGTCCACCCGGCTCCTGACAAGCCGTCTGACCAACCGACTACTGTAACGCCGGCAGACAACACGAAGGAGGCGATCGGCAAGGTGCCTGCAGTCATCATAGCAGTGGTTGTGACCTTTGTTATCACTGTACTTCTGTGTGTAGCCTTAGGCTGGTGGCTGAAATCCCGCAGGTCTAATGTCTCAAACAGCGGAACTTCTTCAGATTTGCCAACAATCCGAAAGTCAGATTTGAACGGTTGCGCTGAGAAAGACCCTCTGAATGTCTGAATGTTTCTGCAGTCAACATTGACCCCCATAGGAAATTGTTGCAGTACTAGTTGCTCAACATTCATTTAGAAAGATTAATGAAATAATT
>OMLF01050822.1:0-22358 GCA_900302615.1 Holocentrus rufus
GCAGATTGCATAGTGAAAGGCGCCGGGGAGGTGTGCAAGTTTGGCCCAATTGGTCGACTTAATTTGATTTAACTGAGCTTCTTTGAACTGCAAATGCTGCATGTCCATTGATATTCATGACTTGTGGGCGGACTCACAGGTCAGCGTCGCAAGTGGGCAAGGAGCTCAAACTAGAGAGAGATATCAGGAATATCTCTACGCAGCCAAATTGAAAAAATATTCATCAGCAACTTTGGATAGCGGGCATGTACCATTTTCGAACAGAATTTCCCTTCTGTCGCCAATGCTGGATTGGAAGCCATGCTGCCCCCGTTACTAACCAACATGCTCTGCACCCAGAGATAATTCGGCGGAAACTGTGAGGTCATTTCCCAGCCGAGTCCCATCAATGCCTCTAAAAACAGTATCCAGTTCCTTCCTGCTTGGCACTCGGCATCAAAGAGTTGGACTCGACTAGTAAGGCCCTTTGGTGTACCAGCATCCTTTCTCGGGAGTGCAGATTGCATTTCTATTTTAACTTTTATACATCTAGCTGACGCACTAGTACATTAAGCACTACTTACGCAGGGCTGGTGGGGACATCAGACCTTACTGAATTAAGAATTCCCCCTCTAACCTCTCTGTTTTCAACACTGGTAAGTCGCCAGACTGTGATTGCAAGTGGCGTAAACAAAGAGATAGAAGGGCAAAAAATGCTAAGAACAAGGATAAAAGTGTGGCTTTTTAAGACATGCTGGAAAACGAAGAAAAATTCAGTAATGGAAGAGAAGGAGGCTGTGTGGAGGCGGCGAGGTGTATCCAGAAGATATGTGTTTTAAACCGAAAGATGTGGAGTGACTTTTATCAGTCTTGACGGAGGTAGGAGAATCGCTCTATCAGTTGGGAGCCACAAGGGATAACAAGCCTTTCATAGATGTACATCAAGTCGCCTCACGCTACAGGAACAGGAATTAGGCTCCTGCCTTATGGGCTATTTGTGGCTCCCGCATGCTTTACTTACTTTGACAGTGATGAGGACAGAACATGACTGGAGCTGTGTTCATATTATCTAAAAATAATGTCCTGGCCTGTCAACTGGCTAGTGTGCATGCCATGAGGTGTGGTTCGAACCCAAGCTCATTCTGTGTTGTCACCCATCTATCTTGCCTGTCACTTCACCGCATTCTTTCACAAAACTATGATGATGAGATGCTATTGACTCCCTATTCTGCCTATGATCAGTTTCTTACTTGAAGCCAAACTCTGATCATTGGCTATTACTGGATAGATTTTGGAAAAGTTCTAGGAAATAAGACAGGAAGTGTTTTTGACAGTTTGGTCTGTGATATTATAATAAGCATTTTAATGCAACGTTATAACTTTAAAATTTTGTCTAGTCATATCTAGTATCATTGCTAATTCCCTGCTACCCGTTAATCAAATGTTCTGATGAGTCAGTCTCACAATGCTAGTTGGTGACACATCAGTGGACAACAAAGAGATAAAATTGAAGTGAAAGCACCAAAGCCCATGTGAAATACATGAGCTGAGGTTATGATCCAGCAAACTGGGTCACCCACATTCGTAGGATGGTCATTGGACCAGTTAGGTATGTGTGATTCTGACTGACGTGTCCCAATGCCAGTGACCATTAGAAGAGTTTAGACCGATGTGAAGCCCACATGAGTCAGAGTATCATACTGTACCATCTACATCTATGGAGGGAAAATGTTTACACTGCTGAGGCAGGGCGGTCGAGTAGCTAGAGAGACTGTCCATCAAGTCGGGCCCCCATGCCAGCTCCCCTGCAGAAGTGTCCTTGAACAACATACTGAATCCCTACCAGCTCCTGCACTGTTGTTCTGACCTCTGACCTCCCTGTGGAGGGGCGAAATTTCCCTACAGGGATCAATAAAGCATACTATAATTTATCTTTGGCCAACTGCATGTCATTATGATTGATACACCGTCTTCTTTAGCATTTGTGCCTGTGACATTCTTGGGTTGACTCTATAGGGCGTTAATATCCCCTTTGCATAGTGTGAGAGGAGTATTACATGCATCAATCACATCAAATTGTATTAATCTGAAGAGACAAAACAGCCTATAGAGAAATGTGTTGTGACATTTTGATGAGGATGAAGTGCCTGTTTGGCAGATGGAGCGTGTGCATATACGTGCATGTTTTCTGTATGAACGTGTACGCGTGCCTTATGTCTGTGCCGATGTGTGTGTATAGCGCTTGCTAGAGGAATCTGTACCAGTGTAACATGACATTGTACTCCTCTGTGATGCATTCAGCGCTGCATTAGACGGAGTGGAGGATGTCCCATGATCTTATGTAGCACTCCACTGCACTGGAACAATACAATAGATAAATGCCCCAAATAACGTGTGAACACCCTATTTGCGGGGCTGTAAATGGGCAAAGTCTATTGTGTATATTACAATGCCCACAGCAGGGCTGAGTGAGTCACAAATTCCATCACTGGAGGATTTTTCTTTTTACTATATAGCATCTCCACCACACACTTCCTCTCTGCTCTCTCTCTTTCTCTCTCTCTCTCTCTCTCTTTCTCACTCACTCTCCCCTTCATTCTTTCCAAGTTATTTCTCACTCATCTCAGTCGATGTTAGACGATGAGTTGGCTTTGCTCACATGCATGAGAGAAGCTCTTGGGCTTCGGTAGATCTCTAATTGAATTGTCTGAGCAGCAAGAGATGCACATTTGAATCCGGAAGCAGGGGAACGGGAGTGCAGCGAAAGACTGGCACTGCACGAGTCTTTCATCTCTTTGCCCCATCATGCTGAGTTCCATGGAATATGGATTGCTTGAAAAATGGATAAGTTACAGACGCCTGTTTGAAAGAGTGCATGAGGCTAATGTCTTTTCATATCTTTCCCAACATGTTATCACGCAGTACCCAATAACAATGGAGAACAGACAGGGTTTCATTTTGTATTGTCTTATAGAACATTAGAATCACAAGACTGAGTGCACAAGGTTCTCTTGGCCCCCAGGAGGCCCCTGAACAAGCGAATGAAAATGAAATGATGAAATGAACAATATGATAAATAGCTTAACAAATACTTGGACGTCCGTTTGTGGGGCCTTTTTCTGAGTCATATCGCTGTCTGAATGACACCTTTAATACCTTTTGACAAATTAGAGTCTTGGGTTTCATTTTAAATCTGCTACATTTCCTCTCATTGATAAACAGAGGGGTAACTGAAGCTCAAAGTAAATCTTTTCCGCCAATTTTTTTGCCTCTTTTGTCTAAATATGGTAATTTTTTCTGTGTGTTCTGATATCTACAAATGTTGGAATCAAGATATTCCAAATGTGGGACATTGCCAAGCCTGCAACTTTCAATACAAAGTATGGTGTTGCAATATACCTCAACCTTTCAGTTGGAAAATGCAATATATTGTCTTTTCCACTTATTCCTAATATATGTACATTTAATGTTAAAGCAGAATAAAACAGTGTTAAACATATATTCTAATATTTCTGAAAACTACGTAAGCAACATTATAACAGGTAACATCTGTTTGAAGTTCAATTATGTTGAGTCACAGTCAGAGTGAGCAACTATCAGATTCATTCTGGCTGAACCATGGGAGTATTCACTGAGGCCTGTTTTATTCAAGACTGTAAAGTGTACACCACTAAGAAGTGCACATTACAATTCTGAATATGTAGTGGATAGGACTACCGAACTCCCCCTTCAAGTCCCCATGTGGATTTTCATTTCTTTCAGCTTTCTAGATTCTATAAAAAAATATATGACGATGGGATGAAAGGTTTTATTCCAAATGCTACAAATTCTTTGTGGACAAAAGCTGCCTGAAAATTAATTGCTCACTATTGCAGAAATACATGTAATGCCATTATTTCACAAGAACAATTGTTCAATCTACCAACAGTTCACATTTTGTAATGAGTTGTCAGTCATTTTGCAAGATTTTTCAAACAGTTGGACTCCTTTTATTAGAGTGAAACTCTTCAAATGCTGATTAGGATTCGGCAACAGGAATGAGTGTGCCCTCATTTCATCTATCGCTTCTTAACTCTTGCAGAATTTCATTAGTTTAGGATTGATATCTAGTCCTCCTTGATAGTTTGGAGATGTCTTTAATTACTTTCCACCAGTTCCATAAGGATGAGAGAAAACCTTAAGTCTTTGATCCAGTGTAATTTCTGTCAAATTGATGTGACAAAGAGTTGTGAGAGAGGCCTGTCATAATCAAAACATTTCAGTGTTTCCTTTGCAACTGATTGTTCAAGATGAATCCACCTTGTTGTGATGTTTGCATGCTCTTCATAAGGACTTAGTTGGGCCTCTTTTCAGTGGCCGGTATTGTCTGCATGCTGACAATGTTTTAGAAGAAAAACTTCAAGCCGACTGGAACAACATGATCAGATCTAAAGGGAAAATCAATGATGGACCGCAATTTTCTGAATGCAGATGGTTTTGCACTGATTAATGAATATGGGCTCGGCTTGTGGTCAGTGCACTTTCGGTCCAGTCAAGTGGAAAAGTAAATTGAACCAAGAAAATTAAATGTTTAAAGGTTAAATTAATAGGTTCAATAACAAGAGCATTAATTTGCAGTTCTTTGTAAAGGATGCCCATTTTTAAGATATTGTCTCAGAGGTTCTCTGAAATTGACTGAATAGACTTCGGCTCTGCCATGACTCACACTGAGTAGAAGAAAAAAAAACTCAGTCAAATGAGAGATGAAAGCTATCTTCCTGAATAGACCTTGACCTTATTGTGACTCACTGGAGGAGGAACTCTTACTCTTATTGCTCAGCTTCAGAGATGGAGTTGCTCATTGGCATGTTGCGGTATATGAATGGAAAATGTGAATTTTGATGACTGATCCTCATTAGCTGCTGCACATACATCAGTTGCCATTCCTAAAGTCCACACAGAGCACCACATATTTGTGTTGCAAAGGTGCACAAAGGCAACATGGGCACAAAACACAAGAAAATAAAAGAACACGCAGCTCTATGATGTGGGTGTATTTACAGATCATTATTTTTACACAACCTTTGTAACGAAGATTGGTGGTCATGTAGCCACTGTTTTCCTTTTCCTGTTATACATTTTTCATGCACACAATTACTATATAAAGACAGGTTGACACTACAAGAACCCTTTCATCCAAGATAAATGCCGTTTCCCTCATGCATATGATGCACATATAAATGTCATTTTACACTGTTACACTTTTAGAAAGACTACAACAGAAGTTCATGGATGGTAACACATGAAACTTGTATGGACTCCAGATCATCTGGGATTTAGTGTCATTTCATAGTCTCAGACATATAAATATTATTTATTGACCGGAACTACATTTATTTATACATTTATACACTATTTTGTGTCAGTCTTTGTATGACTTAAAAAAAGCTTTATCTAACTCTCTTTTTCCCCCACCCTTTCTATCCACACTTCTACTCTTTCTTTACAGATATCTCCCACCGAAATGCTGGCCTGTATCATTTTCATCGGCTTGTTTCTCACTGCGGCCAGATCCCAAGATATCCATCCCTCAGAGGCATCATCCTCTATTAGTGAGTCCTGTGACTCCTTGTGCTCCTGCGAGGTGAAAGATGGCATCCTTCATCTTAACTGCGAGCAGAGAAACATCAGCAAAATCTCCCAAATCAAAGTCCCGTCAGGTGTGCCCTTCCACCTGAACCTTTATAAAAATGACTTGGTCGAGCTCCGTGCCGAGGAAATGGAAGGGCTTAGGAATGCCCTGTCGCTGCACATCGGGGCTAATAGCATACAAGAGTTGGAACCAGGGGTCTTTAGCACTCTTGGTTCACTGAAAAAACTCCACATAAATAGCAATTTCCTCGTCACTCTGAAAGAGGACACTTTTCATGGCCTGGTGAATTTAGAGTTTCTCCAAGCCGACACAAATTTCATTCGGGTCATTGAGCCGGGGGCCTTCAACAAGCTGATCCGCCTCAAAGTCCTTATCCTCAATGATAATTCCATCGAGTTTTTACCCAGCAACATCTTTCGGTTCGTGCCCCTCACCCATCTAGACCTGCGTGGCAACAAGCTACAGACGCTCCCTTACGTCGGGTTTTTGGAGCACATCGGACGGATAATGGAACTTCTTCTAGAGGACAATGATTGGGTCTGTGACTGTGATATTTTCCACTTAAAAATCTGGATGGAGAACATGAGGGCCCAGTCGGCAATTGGGGAGGTGGTCTGCAGCAGCCCACATCACCTTAGGGGGACCATTCTTTCTAAAGTCAAGAGGGATGTTCTCTGTCCATCCCATGCAGATATTAACCTGGAGGAGCCATCAAAGTCACTGGATATGGTTGTTACTCCCTCATCCAAAGTGGCTCAGATTCCCAAGTTGATGGACGCCAAGGATGACGCCAAGATCCCGACGCCGTCTCAGATTCCCAGCAGTCCTTGTGTGGAGCAATGTTCTTGCCACAATCACCCTGTGGCGGGATTTTTGATGCATTGTCAGGACAGAGGGATTCAAAAGGTATCAGATATCGGAATACTTCAGCAAAGCCCCACCAAATTGGTCATGACAGGAAATATGATTCAGAAACTGCTGAAATACGACTTTGTCACATATGATAGCTTAGAACTGCTTAACTTGGCCAACAACAGAATTGACTACATTGATAACGAGACGTTCCTCAGCTTGAGCAGTTTGAAAAAACTTTATTTGAACGGCAACAGAATCGAAAAGTTGGTATCCACAATGTTCGTGGGACTGCACAACCTTGAATACCTGTATCTGGAATACAATCTTATCAAAGAGATTGCTCCCGGCACATTTAATCCCTTGCCAAACCTCAAGCTGTTGTCATTGAATAACAACCTGCTCAGCTCTCTTCCAGCGCAGATATTTCGCAATGTGCCCCTCACCAAATTAAACCTGAGGAAAAATCTACTTATGCACCTGCCAGTGAGCAACGTGCTTGATCAACTTGACTCGCTAGAGCAGATTTATTTAGAGGACAACCCCTGGGACTGCAGCTGTGACTTACTCAGCCTCAAACAATGGGTGGAAAAACTGAGAAAGGACACGGTTGTGGGCTCCATTTTGTGTCACACCCCAAAGAAAGTGGTGCAGGCTGAGCTAAGAAACCTTCGTCACGAGTTGCTATGTCCCGGTTTAGTGACCTTTTACTCTTTGCCTCCAGGTGGGGAGGAGAGCGTTACAGCCACATTGGGGCCCGATGGTGCCGGCAAGGGCTTGTTCAGTTCACTTACTGACACCGTCCCGCTCTCTGTGCTCATCTTGAGCCTTCTCATTTTCTTCCTCATGATTATATTCTGCTCAGCGGGGGTGGTGGTATTTGTGGTGCACCGAAGGCGGCGGAGGGCAAAGAAAAAAGCAGCAGAGGAGCAGCCCAGAGAAAACAACAGCAGTAGCCCCATTCACTTGCATTACAGCATGTATGGGCAGAAAACCACGCACCACACACTCACACAAAGAGCAGGGTCTGCCACTCTATATGAAGAGAGATCGCACAGTCCCATTGTGCAGATCTGCCGCAACCCTACCTACTGCGCCCAGCATAAGGAACATGAAGCAGACTTGGATTATAATCTGGATGAACCCAACGCCAAGCATCACGTCTGCCGGAGTATCATGGAGAAGGAGAACACTTCTCCGCTCACGGGAAACCCCAACCCGAAATTCAGGCCCATGACTGGAGAGTGCCCGGCGGAGTTTGTCTCTCTCGGGAACCCCAACTCCCTCTACAGGAACATTCTAGAGAGGGAGAAGGAACTCCAGCAGCTTGGAATAACAGAGTACCTTAGGAAAAATATGCCTCAGCTTCAGTCCGCTGTGGACATGCAGGTCCCGGGGCATCAGGAGGAGCTGAAGCTAATGGAGACAATTATGTACTCTAGACCACGCAAGGTCATGCTTGAGCAAACTAAGAATGAGTACTTTGAACTAAAGGCTAACTTGCATACTGAGCCAGACTACTTGGAAGTTCTGGAGCATCAAACTGCATTTAACTGAGCTTGGGCAGAAAAAAAATATATTTTATGTTATGTTCTAAAACAAGTGAAACAAGTGCCTTGTCTAATTTGCCCTCTTGTACTTTCCACAGTATGAAATATATTCCACGGACACATCACATAGCAGTTTAATTGTAGCACAGAATGTAACTGCTTTATTCTCTTATTACCTTTTTTTTTCTGTTGACAGCCATGTTATGTAGCTGGTTTAGCATTTTGGCCAAATGTAACTTCAAGAACCGATTGCAGGGTGTTGAGCAGTCTTGGGTTGAGAATCTCTTTGAAAACCACTCAATCAACTCACTGCGACTGATTAAACTTAGATGGCCCATTGCAGCCACACGAATAGATCCTCAAAGTGCAGACCCCTTCCAGCGGACGTACTGGCAGGATAAAGCAGATGTTCCAAAAATAAAGTGAGTGAATTTCAACCACCACTTGACCCAGAACTGCTGTTTTAATCAGTCGATCTTGGCTCTTTGGATGTGACCTGATTACTCCCCTCTGTCAACACAGGCCAGTCTGTTCGGTCACAGTGCTGTAACCAGCATGCTCATTGTGCCGTAGAGTCAGCAAAATGCCAACTGTACTTTGGACAATATTGATGGGAGATTTGCATATCCGTGGTTTCTGTGCTATTCTCCTGTTAGTGCTTTTGATCAATCAGACACTGCATCTCCTTTTCAGTTGTTGGACATTTATTTATTTTCTATTCAAGCTGGTGGTATTCACAAAAAGGATGTTAATACAGTTTTATTTTAATTAGTAAATAGAGCACTTAAAGTATATTATACACAACTGTAATCTTGTAAAAATGCATTGCACTAATCAAATGCCATAAGGTGGTGCATGACAATCAACACAACGTCCTGCTGATACATTTTTTGTTGTTTTCTTGCTGCCATGAAGAAGAGCCACAAATGTGCGTGTGATCTTACTGTATGTGTGCGAGTGTGTGTATGTGTGTGTGTGAGGTTGTGCCTCATTTCACAATTTTATGTCTGACAAAATAATGTGTGCTCAAACATTCGGCAACATCGCTCATTCCTGTTGCAATGTTTTGAACTGTGCATTTGTGAACTGACACGAGGCAGGGCGTGTTTAAGTGTTCAGGCACCTGACTGGTTGCTGATGAGTGAAGTCGCCCCAAAAGTGAAGCCGCAGCTTTCCATGGAGACATGCTGGTGGCTGACAGAGGCCAACTTTACTCAGTTTCTCAGCTCAATGGACTGCTGGGGACTGAAGTGGCTTCCGAAACGGACATTGTCATCGTTCAGGATTTATATGCACTCCATTCATATTCTAGGGGGTTCATATTCAACTTTGAAATGGTTCATGTAAGCACACACTCTGTAGCTTTTGTACCTATCTAGATTTAATTATTTATTCTGTATATTTTGTATATACTTATGTTTCATTATATCTTTGTTTTTTGTGTGCCTTCAGTGCTGTACAGAATATAAACAGAAGTTGTAACTGATGAACAGAAAATAAAGAAATGCAATATTACTTAAACTTGGAAACTAAGGCATACTCTCAACTGTGACAAATGTTTCTATTTATTTAGTTCAAGCAAACTGTAAGGAAAGCTGAACTGCACAGAATTTCAACCGTTATCACATTATAATGCAGAGTATGTATATGTCAGCCATATTGCAAATGTCAAACTGACAATCAGCAAGAGTCAGTTGGATGTTTTGCATAATGTCATGGGATTACATCAAACTATCACCGTCATTTTAAAAGATCAAAGTGTGACTAAGAAGTCAGTCATTGTTGCTGCATGCCCGTCGCTCCCGTCACAATGTCACAGTCAGCGCTAACTTTGCCTTTGTTGCGCTTCACCTACCAAAAGCCATCTATCTCGATGAGTGCTGCCATTCAGATGCCAAATCACTAAGACCCCAGTAGGCTGTAATTTTTGCAAACAGGAAGTTTGATAATCCGCTGTCATTTCCACTGAGCCAGAAATAAATTTAATAAACAAATGGACTTCCTGGAAGATAAGAAAAAAAATAATAATGGGAGCCTTCAAATAAGTCCGGAACCCTGAATGTTACACCTTTTAATAGATACACGGCTTTGGACCTGCTGTAGGGCTCTGCCGTAGTAGTACACACAGCTAATTGGCACGTCACAGCCATCCGGTGCCGTATCAACAGCTCAAAAGAATGCCAGTTATTTTCTCCCTATGCTTTATCAGTCCTGTGTGTGCATGCATCCACTTGTGCACACACAATTGGGTTGTTTTCCTCTTGCGTGTGAATTATTTAGCCCCCCATGACGGCTCATCCTCAGTCCTTAATCACACAACAATGGCTGCAGGGTTTCTTCACCACCGATGCTTTTCCGCATGACTTCCATTTTTTTTTTGCTTTTCTCCAGGGAAACGGCGGACCTTCCCCGTTCTTCCATTCCCCCATTGTAATTGATATATCTGAAGCGCCGTGTAAGAACACTCTCACAGTTTGAAACCCTCGCGCGCAGCCACGCACACATGAGCATGCATGCGCTTGCTCGCATACAGACGCGCCTACCTTTGCACGCAAGACACACGACTGTGGGGTGCAAACTCGGTAACAACACAAACCGAGGCGAGTAGACACACATTAGTACACAAAAACAGCAGGGGAGGTGAGCGATCCTCTGCAGCTCGATGCTATCGGCCTGTGAAGCATTACACTCCTCCTAAGGTGTGACATTAAGAAAGTGTTCAGCATTCTTTATTTCAAGGGACTCAGAGGAGATCGGTACAAAAATTAGCTTTGTAAATTATACAGTATAATCCAAAGCTGTCCATTACACCTATCTGGCACCAAAGGAACACAGCTGAAATGATGGTGGCGTCTGAATTGGGTAACAAAACATCCAAATCTCAGTAGAACAGGGTACAAAGTGTGCTGGCACTACTGCAAAGCTAGTCAAAGGGCTATTATGCTGCAGCTCAACACACTTCATCAACACTTGTGAAACCTTGTGCTGTGTTGGTGGTTGAAACCTAGAGCAGTTCATTTCATAACCTTTTGCGGGAAAACAAGTATTTCAACGTGCAGTTGCCAATTAGCCGAGCATTTTATACAATCCATGAACAAAAAGGAGCAGGAAGAAGAATATGGTATTACATGTCTCTTTCTTATACATATAATAACATGAAGTTAGCTTGCACAATTTATAATATATTCTTTTCCTTTTTTAGAGAAAGAAAGAGTATTATCTTTCATAAAAAACTGAATTCAAAGCATATAGATGTGGTTTTATTTATTCTTAAATTGGTTAATATCGGAACCACATTGATACCTTAGAGAGTTACATGCACATCTGTTTCAAAGTAGTGCGTGCACGCCAAGTTATGCCTCCTCCTATGGTCCTGATCCCCTAGGCTCAGTAGAAATAACTTCTGAACATTTCCAGGAAGTCAACCCCACTTTTTGCTTTCTACCAAATTATTAAAGTTTTAAGCCGGCAGTGGAGAACTTTCGTCTCCTACCGGCATTGAAACAGTAAATACACTAAAACACTTTCGACTTGCTCTTATGCCGGATGCCTAAAGGGGAACGCCATGTTCAAATCTTCCCTTGCAATGAAAGACAGAAGAGGAAAAGGAAAAAAGTCAGGGAGTCATCAGAAGGCGTAATTAGCCGCGGCAGAAATGTGTTTGCCGCTGCTGAAATGTGGATCTTAAGCAAAACACGGGCTCATCCTCAATTACTACACCCTCGTCTTGTCCACTGCACCTAAGAACATCCCGAACCAATCAACAGGGTCTAGAAGTGGACGAAAACCCCATGTGAACAGGAGTACATCCATGCCAACTCATAATATTTCACTACCACAACACGGAAGCACATGTGCAGAAGGATGGAGGAAATATTACAAATATAGGCTCCATCTTGCTAATGTTACTTGTTGTTTCCCTATACACATTTTAAAATGACAATGTGTGGCAATTGGGTATAATTTTGTCCTTAACTTCAAATAATTTGCAGGTTTTACACACAATACCATCCTATATTGCATAATTATTTGGGGGATGTTACTTCAGTAGGGACAGCTGAAAAGACTAAGGAGCTTATATGACTAAGAACGTAGCATGAGATTCTCTTTCCAAAAAAGAAACACCTCGTCGAGACATGATGACAGTGACAACCTGCTTTATTCCTTACTGTACATTTATTAAGGGAAAGGTATTTATCCCTAATAAAGAGTTCCCACCACAGCTGAGAGTGGGACTCTGCAGTGAAAAGCGAGTGGGGAAGGACGGCTTAGGGAAAGGGAGACGTTTGATGAATGGTTAACTGATAGCTGGTTAGCTAACTAGTTACAGTAGCTAGTAGATTACTTCACTCATCCTCTCTGGCAAACCAATCACTACTGGTTCACATTAAAAACATCACTACCTGTCCACCAGCACAGGAATATAGTCACAGACACTGAATTTACATATTTAGCTATACTGCAAAATACAGAGAGCTTACTGTGCAGTAAAAGGCTGAATCAGCACGATGTGAACTCATGTGGCAAGAGCTTGAATGGAAGAGACAAGGATTTATAGGTAAAAGCTCCTCACTACACCTTTAGATTCAATAAATTAGTAATTTCCTTTTAAAACTTTTAAATTGTAGGTGTGTTCTCTGGAGTTCACTTGGTGTAGAATTTGAATAACTATTCTGTACTATAGCATTTAGGTTTTATGTTATTCACACCAGTGTTTCTGCACAACTCTACACAATAACTGAAACAAGGAAAGACAACTGAAAAATGGAAGATATGTAATGCCTTGAAATCTAACCTCGACTTTGCTTTACCCTATATTACTGAAGTCTTGGCTCGTTTTGTTTTAATTTGGTATATATGATGTTTCCAAAACAGTTCATGATCCATACAATTTAAATTTACTCTCAAATAATCTTTTAATTCTTTCATTATTTACAGTTACGGTTACAAAGTGCTATAAATGCAGTGTTGCTAAAGATCAGTGATGAAGTTCTTTGTTTTTCTTTTTTTTTTTTTTTTTTTTATGAAATCTTTTTTCAAAGTTAAAGCACCAGCAATAGCGCACAGTTAATCTGGTATTAGTTACACCATGCCATACACACTGAGTATTAAAAGCATCCATGTATTAATGTTTGAATGAAATATAAGGTGTGACAAAAGTTTGAGAAAATCTCACCAAATACTCTGCAAACAAGATATTCATATATTTTTCAGTTTCATACAAGCATTTATCAAAGACCTATTTGTATCAAGTGTAAATAATGTACCCTTAAATAAGAAGCATTAACTGGAAAAAAAAGGCTAGTTTTTCATAAATAATGAAAACAAACTGTTTTCAGTAGTGGATTCAGAGTTTTGGATCCCACTGTACATGACAGAAACTTACACCACAGGTACCTGCAATAAAGTAGATGATATGATTAGATTTTGGAGCACCTTGCTGCATACATTTGCATCATAATGAGGAAAAATGCTGGAGCATTAGGCAGCTAAAATGCCTCTTATTCAGGTTAAGCTGTAAAAATATGTAAAACTCAAATGACTATGATAGTTCATGTTTAGAGGCAACAACCGTGAGTACCTCTGTGATTTACGCATTGAAGTTAATTGTGTTTATCTCATGAAATAAAATTATGTAGAAAGAGTGAACAGTCAACTGAAGGACTTACAAGGACCCTGAAATTTGACTGTTTACAGGACGAATGGTGAAAAAGTATACAGATGGTACACAATAAACACACACGCGCGCACACACACACAATCCACTTTCCTCACAGATGTGCCACAAATGAGAACCAAATGGAATCCATAAGCCAGATTCAGAGAGCCAAAACACACTCAGACACAAGTTCAAACACAACACCAGTTACCAACTGTGACTATTTACAGTTCATTCTGAATACTGCCTACGTTTGTCTTGCATCTCAGCCAGAATAGAATCAAATCTTGTGACCTAAAATGTGATTATCTACTCTCAACAGCAAAGTCTTTTTACGTTTGAGCAATAAAAAATAAGCAATGAAAAACCATAAATGATGCTTTTAGTATGGCAAATTACACGGCATATTATTATAATGTCAGCATGCCTCATGCCTCCATCAGTATCGTAAGCAGTAATGTGAACTAACTGAGTGTGAAGTGGAGTGGAGTGCCCTGTGTCTCATTTTTACAGCAAATGATCTATCCTTTATTAGTGAAAAGCTTTCCAAAAGTGATTTGGAAAATCTATACCTTCCAACCCAATGTTGTTATTGGCTAAAGTGGATGATTTTTACATTGTCCCCAAGCACAAGCTATTAGTATTCATATCTAGAGCAAAACAACAGAGCATCTCTTCTGGGTAACACTATTGATCCATCTTTTGAGCCCAAGACTTTCTCTGTGTACGCATTAAGCTGCAGTCAATTAATGCCCTATGCATCACATTATGCAGAGTACACTTCGTTCTTGTCCTTTATTCTTCCTGACATTTAATGTACTGGGAGCTGCCAAAACACAAGAGAAAAAAAAAGTTTTTGGATATAAATCACCATATGGAACGTGGACAAAAAAAGCGTTCGGCACATATAGGTTGTCTGAAGTTGAAAGGAACTGCTCTTCCACACAGGTCCCACTGCAGCACCAAAAGGGACGACAGCTGAACTGCCACCAACCAAAATGGATTCCAAGCCGGGATGTCAAATACACTTAAACCAGGGACACAGCGAGCGCATCTCAAAGAACTAACGCCAACTGAGGCTGACGGTTAGATTGCTTTGCGTCCCTTCATGCCTCCTGCTAAAAGTTGTCCTTGAACACACCACGCAGACTCTTAACTGACAGTCGACATGCACTGCGCTCTGCAACTGCAAAAGAGAAAATAATTCTGTGTACCAGTAGGGGGCAGTGGTCTTTATTTGTAATTCAAAAAAAGCAAACTGGAAGCTCCATGATTGTGGAAAGGTAAATGACCACGCTAGCATCACAGTGAATCTCTTCAAACGGTTTCATCTGAGCAGATTCAGAGATGAAATACTCAAAATCCTCAGATGAAGAGAAGCTGAAATATTAGCAGTGCCTTCTCTGTGGGTCCTCTGGACAGTGTCGCTTGCTTGTCATTCTCGTGCAATTACTCACTTAGAGTTGGACAGCCAATCAGAATGCTCTCTCTCACTGATGGCCGATTCAACATGCTGAACTGGCCGGTAAGCCACTGATGAGTGCTTTCAACTGCCTGCAGTGCATGACACATCACAGTCAGACACACTCAATGATGCCCCAAAGAGGGTTGATGGTCAGTTTGGTGTGCCAGGGGCCTTAGACGGTCTTTACAGAGTTTCTGTATGTACTGAAACACCCCTTAGTATTTTAGGGTCCTTGCTCCTTTTGTCTAAATCAGAGTGAAACTGATACTTTTTCTTTGTTTTCCAATTTTGTTTCACACTGCACAAATTTAAGCAGACCAGAAAATAGAAAACATTTGCTGTGGGGTGTGTGGGAAAAGGCAGGATTGCAAACTCGCAAATGTCTTTGATTCATTGGTTAGAAGTATATACTTTGGGACAATGTAAACAAACCTTTTCCAATGGTGCATAAAATTCACGGAACTCAAATGATCACAGCAACTGCAGAGCCGGTGTCCCAGTTACTTTTGGCGATACTGGCAGTGATCCTGCTTGGGTTCCTACCAAACATATTTGGAAGATGTTGCTCATTATGAACACTTGTTAAGGCTCCGGGTTGCCAACAATGTGTTGATCCACAGACAAGCTACAATCAGACGTTGGTATGACTGAGGAAGGCCAGCCAACGCATTCCTTCCACAACCTGTAATATAAAAATGCCACATTTTTGGTTCACTTTCTGCAACTGGGTCGAATCAGGGTTGCATCGTGTTCCCATTGCAACTGAATCACACTAGAGACCAGCTCTCGCAAGCGGTCTTGGACAGGTTGTTTTGATCTGCACCTGAGTGCAACTGAAACTGTCATCATCATGCAGTGTCCAGGGACCGCCCAGCGTCCTTCAGGGAGCTCTACTCGGTGTCCGGGAAAATGATTGATTGTTTCATTTCACAATAATTTAATTCACCAGAAATGATCCCGATGATTGAAATGATCCCAATCAAGATGATTATTCTATTGTCATATTTTCTGCCCATGTAGAGGGTAGATAGTTACACAGTTTGGTACTGAATCAACAACAAAGATCTTGCCGTTGTTTAAAGGAGGCTCCAGGGTGTGGAGTGTGTCTATTTGCTCTAATGTGTGTCTAAGAGTTCTAGAACTCCTGTGTCACACCAGCACACTGAAGGCCGTTTTATGCTTGTCAGACGTGTCGGCAGACGTCTTAAGAAAAGTGTCGAACAAGACAGATGCGTTTATGCTTAAACAAAGTGTCTGTGGCGTAAGCTCTTGTTTCCATGGTAACTAAATGGACGCTTCTCCGTTCAGGAAAGATGGCTGCTGGCTGCAATATGTTTGATGTAGCAGAGAGCAGGAGATCTTAAATTTGCTTTTACAGGGAGGAGGAGGTATATTGTGGTCTGTGCACCCGATAAAGGAAGCAACGTGTTTGTTTGGGCGTCTTTGAAGTTTGTGACGAGTCATACAGGTGAGGATTTTTACTCACCTGTTCCGCCAGTCTTTCCTCAAACCCATCGTTACTTTAGATCATGTATTTATTATATATAAATTGTTTTATAGCAAGCGGGTGTTTTTACCAAAGCGACTAATAAGACCGTCAATTAGAAAATCATTTGGATTGCTTTTTTCCATCTCCATGACAATGACAGAACTCCTGGTGCATCCAGCCAATGAAAATATAAGACAACCAACGACAGTGTCTGTGACCTTACAAATATTCCACAGGTGCAAGGCACTGTCAGATGACACTTTTTTCTGTCTCTCTGACATCATTTTGGTCGTCCGACGCTGTCGTCCAACACATGTCTTACAAGCATAAAACAGCCTTGAGAGCTTTGAAACACTACTGGTTATTCAGAGTTCCAGAATCCGTGTTGTTATGAGTTCAGAAGTGCTAAACCCCCTTGGCATTTTCCGCATTTCGTGTTCAAAATGGAATGAATCTGGCTTTTATTTGTCATTAAATCAACCAACCCATAATATCAAAGTGGCTTGTTATTTCCAATGTTTTTTATACAAACTATTACAAATGAAAAATTGAAATGTTATGAGTCAATAAGTGTTCAATCCCTTTGGAGTGACACTTCGCTTATTTTGAGTTCACCCGTGACACAATTTGAAATGGAACACGTCTTTATATAGCCCTACAATTGATAGGGCATGTCAGTGCAGAAAGTTTAGAATGAGGTCCAAGAAACTGTCTAGGACCAGTAATCTCTGCCAAAGGTGTTTCCAATAAGTATTCATCCCGCTTTGGCAGAAGTTTTAACACTTATTTAAATGCTTATGTGTTTCATTTTCAATGCATTCACAAAAAAGTTCTCAAAGAGTTCTGTTTATGTTATGTCATTCTGGGGCATGTTTTCTACAGCACTGACTTAAAAACTTTGAAATCAAGCTGCAACACCACAAAATGCAGAAGCAAATCAAGGGGGCTGAACACACCCTGAAGGCACTGTATCTATAAAAGTGAAGACATTCATCCTTATCAAGTGTCCACATGCTATGTGGTGTGATTTGGAGTTCCAACCATGAATGAAGCACCATTGTAAGGGATGGCTTTGTGTTTTGGCATATCCCTCCTTCCTGATTGAACTGTCTGCTGTCTGTTACATGGCCGTACCCTTGGGGCAATCGTATGATGTTGATTGCCAAGTAGAGCAGCTTGCTATGAATCCGTGACCATTGAACCTCTAGCCTGTTGTTCTCTTGGCAAACCGTTTGAACACCAAGCCACTGACCCATTTTTGCATCTGAACATCACAAGTGTACAGTCAGTGAACCTGCCTTTTGTTCACAGCAACTCTAAGGTATAGGAAATAGGAATTGTGCATCAAAATCTGAAATCCCCCCCTTAAACACTTCAAATTAAAAACAGCTGTTGCCAACCATTCTTGTTTGTTTTATTTTTTTTCATAACCTCAGGTATAAGTGGTCAAAATGTAGATGGCATGATGTCCTGCTGAGATATTTCCTACATTGCTATCAATAAAGTTTGACAGGAGTATTCAATTCAAGAACCTTTAACATTAACAGTAAAAGTCAGGTTTTGGTGTCAGTCCCTCACAATCAAAGTAAGGGCTTCTTTCTTCATTTTGCACCAATGTTCAACCATCAAACAAAGATGCAGAGATACTAATTTCAGCAGCCACAATAGACCGGAACGCATACAGCCACAAGACATGTTGTTTTTGGTAAGGAATGAATGACAACCTTTTTGTAACTGCAAGAACTCTGTCTCTTACTCTTACTCTTGCTATTGCTTTCACTGTGGCTCTCTGCAAGTTTTGTACAGCCCACAGCTGAATGGAACAAGTTCAGGCACATTTTCTGGGGATTGTCAAAAAGCACTCTGGGAAATGGGAGAAATCACTAACTTATCTTAGCCTAACTTCAGTAGAAGTAGATGGCCAGTTGAGGGAAAGCGGGCACACCGGGTGCACAAAAGTAAATTACAACACTTCATCACAAAATAACCTCTGGAATGCATTTGAACATTACAGATGATGTATCTGAAGGTGGATTTTTCCTTTAAATGGAGAGTGTGCAGTCCACCTTCGCCCAGCATTTTAGGGGGTATCACATACAGTACAGTGAAAACGGATGGGAAATAATAGAGAGGAATGTGTTACCACATACTGGGAGTGAGATCAGAGCCAATGCATTCCGTAAATTGTGGGTTACAGTAGGACAAGGCAAACAAATACCAGCGCAAAAATAGATGATATTTTCTGAACAGTATTGATTTGCTCCAATCTCTGGAAAATACCTTATTTTCATCTCACCTCAATTGCAGACTTTTCACCAAAATATACACGAAATGTACAAAATATTAAGGACATTTACCCTTTTCATAAAGTACACTGATGAGGTGAATCCAGGTAAAAGCTGTATTGATTTCCCATAAAAAAATCTATCTCAATCACAAAGATATAAAATAAAAAAAATGGGTTTAGGGTTAGACTAATCTAAATATCTAGATATGACATGTGCATGTGATAATTTAGTTGATTAGTCAATAAAGAGGCAAATAAAATCAAATTCATTAAATTAATCATCTTAATTGTGAACTTCCGACAGCGTACTTTTAATTCAGCAATCACTCTCTGCATAATTTTTTTTTTCACATTTGCCCCGTCTGCACGTTGTGCCTCAAGTGGAGCATGAACTAACCATGGATATACCACAGCAACTGACACAGACATAACACATGCGATATCCCACACATGACCCTGCCCCTGCTGTTTATGTATGGCAGTTTTGCATGCACTGTACAAATAAGTAAATAATGAAATAAAAGAGTAAGCTACATAGAGCCCGTCCAAGAAGAGCGTTCCCTTTCTGTGCATGCAGTGAAATGAATATTATGGGTCTAGTCATGCAAGCCTGACATACATGTGACATGCATGTATGTGCAGATTGCTCTTTGTTAGATCTTGGAAGCAGAGCGCAATGTTCGGCTTGTTGAGCACACAGTGAGGTCGGGTGCGACATGACCGTCTGTGATCGGGGGAGAGAGAGAGAGAGACGAAAGAGAGAAAGAGAGAGAGAGAGAGTCAGATTGACACCATCTAAGATAAGGAGTCACAAGTCACACTTGTGCTCCCGACATTAGAACAAATTTCCTCATATGATCACACTGCAGAAATATGAGATGGTAGCCCAAAGTGTTTCTAATAATATTACAGGCTAATGACCCACTTACAAAAGTGCCTGGCCCGGCCCACTTGGATCACTCAAATGATCACTGATGGGCTTTCATGGCTCCAGAAGCCGAGGAGACGGAGCAGGACAATCCATCCATTCCTCCGCTGAATGATGATGCAATTAAATGTTTCATAGTGTGCCAACATATTACCACTGCAATGGCTCAGTCTATCCTGTTTTTCCCCCTCTCTGTGTGCTGTCATGTGAGGCACAAAGACATGGCATAAGCCTCTCTTGTTTTTTTTCTCCCTTTCAGTGTGTTTGTCCCGTTTCATCTGCCACTAACTTCGATCCAGGGCTTTGTCTCTCCCTCTTTTCTGTCCCCCTCTTTCACTCCTGAAGCACAGCTAAGTCATATCAATTAGAGGAGTAAACTTTAAACCTCTGCTCTCGAAATAGTCTCCGTGACGCTTATGCACAATGCACATGCACTCTTTATCTCTCTCTCTGTGTGCTTTGTTCCCTCTCCTCTGCATTCTATAAGGTAAGGATGCAAACATCACGAGTATAGGGGAAATGGGATACGGCACACTGAAGGGATCTGGAGAAAAAAGGCTCAATCACTTTGAGTGGGGAATTCATTATTCACCAGTTATACTCCATTCCTCAGTGTCCTGCAAAAAATAACTGCATAAATAAAACAACTTTTTGGCACAATTATTGATCCGAGGTATCTGCAGGTATCCTTCCTCCTTAGAAATGAGCCAAGAGTTTAAGAATTCAGTGCAGTGAACAATCTGCAGAGATATTTTGCAAAACCTACCGAGAGAAAAATACGAGCTCAAAACATAAGAATGGCCGAGCATGCTAAATGAAAGCCCAAATGTACAAATTTGCTGGGGCATTGCTTGATAAATGCAAATATATGTCACAAGGCCTATATACATGCACTATGCATATGAACGCAATGTACTTTTGGTTGTGGTATATTTGCGTTGCACATTATGCTTCATTTATGTTTAAACATACCGCCTTGAGCTGTTTGTACTCTTAAACCCAGCTATCATAATTAGCTCATCTGTATAAGTTAAAGACGTCATGAAGTCATGAAAACCTCAAGCGACTTGATGCTTCTCCACTGCATTAGATTTCTCACAGAAGATTGACTATTTTGAGCTCTCAGGGAAAGAAAAAGTGTACATTGGCTACATGTGTCATATATTACAAACTGACATGGAGCCTCGAGGGCCTTAGGTTGCGTCCAAGTTCCCATCCATTTTATTCATATGTCATCTGATTAGTAACAGATTAGCGGCTTTTGATTTGGCACAGATCTCAACATCCAAAGAAATCTCATTTAGCCTATAGCAAATACAGTAAACGGTTCCTCAGTGGGTTTACATGCACAGTAGCAATGAAGTCTTCAGGTCAATTAGGTCAAAGATAAGATTTAATTAGACGATGTGATTGTCGCAGTATTCATGACTATCAAAGAATCGATTTACTGACAGAAGTAGCCTACATCAGCGTCTGACGAAGACTTTGTTCCGGTTGATTAGAAGATTTTTCCTGGTGAGCTTTTGGATCATTTAGCGGAACAAAACAATGGGTTGGTAGGGAAAAAAAGTTCCTTGTTTTTCGTTTGTCCGTGTTTTTAAGGATGTCCAACTCCCTGAGGCTGCAACAGCATGAAGTCCGTTTCCTCATCTGTCCAAAAATGCACATTGTTTTTAGCCTCAGCATTCCCCATGATGCCACCTTGCCTGGTGGTATAACCTCTAACCTTTGGAACATGCAGAGAATGCCTCAGCCGATTGTTGCGCGATAGATGCATGTAGTAAATCGATCCCCAAATGCATTATCTAGGTGTGTTAGTCCAACTCCAAAAAAATCGCCTTGGGACGATTTCAGTTGGATTAAAACGTTTACATGATGTTTGAAAAAGTCAATTTATTGTTTTAGCCTGGCTAAAATAGAACTTTTAAAGTTATAATGAAGATGCTGTATTGAGTGGGTCAGATGGCAGAATGATGATGATACTCATTTATAGAGAGAAAATACCAAGCGAGCAACTGGAATGTCGGACACTTAAGCACCCTGTTGCCCACAATATATATATATGGGAAAACATCATGGATTTGGATGAGCATGGGAGGCAAACAGCCAATGTAATACCAAAGTTACAGCTGGGTTCAATATCAGTGGATAATATTTCTAAATGAAAAAGGGTTAGGAGGCAAAAAAAGGGCCAGAGGAAAATGTCGCTGGTGCTCACTTTCTTTTTCAAACATGAGTGGTGAATATTATAATTCTCTTTTCAAGCTGTTACACAGTGGGCTGCTGTCCACTGCCAGATCTCCCTTAATTAAATCGCCCACTGGTCAAACTACTAATCTTGTCAAAAACTTTCAATGACTGATTTAAAGTTGTCTGGCACCGAGCGGCAGACCTGTTCCAAGAGCCTGTCCAACACATATGAATCAAATGTGACTCATAGGTCATGTCCCAAAGGCCTGGACTTCCCCGGCCTTTCTCAGACTTGGAGGCACACTTGCACTAAAGTCTGGGGGGGGG
>OMLF01050825.1:0-10510 GCA_900302615.1 Holocentrus rufus
TCTGCTGGCGCGGGCTCTCAGTGGTGTCCATTGACTAGATGATGATTAGAATGACGATGATGTAACTAAAATAGAACAAAATATATCATTATCCCTCAATGCCTACTGTGTGTGTGTGTGTGTGTTTTTGTGCTGAGTCCTGTCGCCGTCCAACCTGCAGTATGTACTGAGGTGTGTGTGTGTGTGTGTGTGTGTGTGATGACTGTCCATCTCCCTCGCTCCCAAATGTAAAAGTGAGCCAATTATTAGCCGCAGCCTACAGAGGCTCTGCGTTTAAACGAGCTCCTGTTGCCAAGCTGCACTGCATCCCTTCTTCTCGGCTCCACTGACAGATAATCACACGTTTGACCACATTTTGTTGATAATTTCACCGAACGCGCCAACTTGGATTCTGGCGTGAACCAAAATGCGTTTGAAAAAGTTGCCCACCTATGGGGTCTTGAAGTCTTAATTAACCCTCTCTCCTCATCCCTCACTTCCTTTTTTTTTTTTTCCTCCAGGACAACAACGTGGACGCCATCCACCCAGGCTACGGTTTCCTCTCCGAGCGTTCAGACTTCGCTCAGGCCTGCACGGATGCCGGGGTCATGTTCGTGGGACCGGCGCCGGAAACGGTGCGCAAGATGGGCGACAAAGTGGAGGCTCGCTCCCTGGCCATCGCTGCAGGTACAGAAGGAGGAACAAAATGTGCAAAAATCGATCCGTCAAAGGGAGTTTCAGCTGTGATAAGGAATTCAAAATTTTTTAAAAATTAAAAAACGCATGATAGACGCATATAAAGCTGAGGCATGAATGCCTCTGTGCTTCTGTGTGTTGTTTTTTTTCTTTCATATCATTTTGTATTTGAGCCTAATGGGCTGCCAGGCAGAGTAATGTAAGTATAATAAGCTAATTCTTCAGGCTGCACCTTTATTATTGCTCTATTTGCTGCTCCTTTTGATGAAATGACATTTTTTTTATTCGTTGTGCGTTCTTTTACAAGATTATAACAAGGACTGAAATAAAACAAATTGATCAAATCAATCAAAAAGGGCAAATTGGCATCGAAGGAAACAGGAAGAGTTTATACAGTATAGGGGAGAGAGGAATGATTTAGTCATTGTCTTAATACCTCTATAAGTTTTGTTTGTGAAGATGCAATAATTGTCTCTGGTGTGGTTTCCATTTCAATATGTCACGATCACCTTGTGTTAAATTGATATAGTCACTGTAAACACATGAGGCCGTGGTCAAGAAGATGAGTCACCTGTGAGTTCATGTTGGGAGAGATTTTGCCTTTAGCAAAATGACTTCCAATTAGAAAACTTGAGCACCTGTTGTTTTGCCCTAATCCTCTTTGGTGCCTAAAGCAATATGTCTTTATGTTGTAAACCAATCCAAGAAGTGTCCCATAAAATCCAACCTGCTAGCACAGAATGTTAATTTTAGTGGTCTCGTTTGTTTACTCTAAAAATAATTTGGCAGATATTTATCGATAAAGATGCTACTCTTTTCTGTTTCTGTACGCTCACTCGCTGCGCCTCTCTCTCCAGGCGTGCCCGTCGTCCCGGGAACAGACTCGCCCATCTCCAGCCTCCAGGAGGCCCAGGCCTTCGCCCAGACCTACGGCTTCCCCATCATCTTCAAAGCGGCGTACGGCGGAGGTGGTCGAGGCATGAGGGTAGTCAGGGAGTACGAGGTGAGCAAGCGGCGCGTGGGCGTCGGCTCGGTCTCTGCCCGCCGTGAGTCAGTCTCACGGCTTCACAGCGAGGGTGTCAGTTTCACAGTCGGGCGGGTCAGCTTCTGATTTCATCTAGTTTTCAGTAGTTCAACACCGCCTG
This sequence comes from Holocentrus rufus, assembly GCA_900302615.1. Taxonomy (NCBI): domain Eukaryota; kingdom Metazoa; phylum Chordata; class Actinopteri; order Holocentriformes; family Holocentridae; genus Holocentrus; species Holocentrus rufus. Next base: position 1,821 of record OMLF01050825.1, read on the forward strand.
TCACCTCTTGAATAAGTCTGTGATAGATGGCTGGTGTTTTTTTTTTTTTTTACCGGTTTGCTCTCACAACATAAATCCCGTCCTGGCAAAGAGAAAACAAACCTGACTCGGCGGCCGTTTCCACGTCTGCATCTCCAATTCTGGTTTTCATTTTCATTAATTTTCTGTTTGTGTTGAGTCAAGGTGAAATTGCTAGAAAATTACAGCCAGGCCCCTTATCTCTCTGCCCGCCAATCACCCCGTGTGTTTCAGTGTGTGTTCTGAAATTGCCTCTGTCACCTGGCGAAGCCTCTGACTGATCCCCCGTGTGCTGGAGCCTCTTTCTCTCCTGCGTTGAGTCCTGGACGTTTTGATAATGTCTTAAAATATTGTAACTGTCCTGGATTGTCTTTAAAAAGCCCCTTTTCTGGAACTGAGAGAAAACACTGTCTTCTTGTTGCTGCATTTGTTGCAACACAAATTCCTGGCTTCGTTCATTGGTCATGATGAGGCGGTGACGATATCAACAAAAAAATGTAGGTAGGATGTTTCTTAAAGGCATCAAGGGCCGGGCAAGGATGTCCCGATACAATGGCTTTGTCCCAAAACCCACACTTGCAGTCTTTGTGCTTCGTCAAGTGGCCACTTGAGTGAAATGTTTCCTTAATACTGCTCTGAGGGAGTATTAAGGTAAGGCTTTAAGTGTGAATTAAGTGCGCCTGAGCTTGGCTGTTTTTCAGAAACTTCCTCACTTCCTCAGAGGTGCATGAACACGCACTCAAGACCACAAGACCCCCAAGCGTGGGTGTTGAAACAAAGCCGATATGTATCATGGGTCACAATGTGATTTGTCCCACATAATTGGCTGAACATGTGTAGAAGCTGTATTTTAAGTAGAAATTAAAATACAGCTTATTGCAAAACACCTAGGTAGAATCATAAAATCTGCAAATAATATGACAAATCCAGAGTGGGCACAGCCTCTTAAATGTAGATGTCATCACATCCTATGAAGAAAAGTGCATAAACGATACATATGATCAATACAGTATTGTGAAAAGAAAACCTGTTTTGAGAAAAGGGTTTAATGCAAAATGCCCCTGGGGTCGTTTTGTCCAAAGTGTCTTGCAGTGTTGGTTTTATTACGGCCGGCCCACAGGGAGCGGGATCGCTTCACCCTGGAGGAGTCAGCGCTGTTACACATGAGCTCCGCGCGGGACGGCAGCGCTGGTGCCGTATTGTACTCACTGAGCCACACAAGTCAGCTACCCACTGGAAAGTACAGTATGACCTTTTCTGAGTTGTACCCCGATCCAATTAATTAGTTGTTGACATTTGTGGTAATTCAGTGGAGTCGCGCAGGCTTCAGTGGCTCCAGCTGACGGCAGACCAAAGTGATGTGAGGGGAATTCAAAGATAAAAAGAAAAATTTTGACTTCTTTTTTTTCAGTTTTTATTATTTTATTTTTTTTATGGATGCGCCGCTTGGTCGGTCATCTGTGTGCTGAAGTTCCCCAGGAGAGCCCAGCGACTCCGAACATTTCCTGGTCTGTGTGATATGTATGTTTGCTGATAAGCGAAGGCACATTAACCTGCCACCAGGTTTTTTTTTTGCTCCTGGAGTTTGACGCCTGATGTGCCGTACCAAAAGAGAAAGCGAGACCGGCACGTATCGAAGCTCCAGTGGCCCAGACTGACAGACGAACCCAACTGATGTGAGAGGAATGCAGAGAGAAGTTTGTCAACTTTGAATTTTTCAACAGTATTTTCTCCCTCTTTAGACAGAATACTCCGACTGAATACCGATTGTAAGACAATACCTCTTTCAGTGCCCTTCAGTGAGTGAGTGAGTGCACATATCATTATATAGCAATTTCCATGCAGCGGTTTCTTTTCCAGGAACTCGAAACAACAACAGTGCTTACTTATTAATTTGCACGTAGGAAATACTAAAACGGATGGGAAATTGCGATTCTGCAGGTGAGACGAATGCCGGGGTGTTTTGTATTCGTCGTTGGGCAGCATCCCGCCCTCAAAACCCAGCAGGGGTGACCAGTCCTTGCTCTTTTTGACCCGCAGCCACTTGATGCTCTGTCTGCAGCTTGGCAGAAGGAGCCCTCTGCGGCCTATCACCGCCTGTGGCACTAAATCTGCCGCCTGGCCCTCTTCCTGTCTCAGCCCTCCCTACATCCGATCCTCCCAGGGTGCCAGCTCCAGCCTGACCGCCTGTCTCCACGTATCAGACGGCAGCGGCAGAAGCCTCTGACCCCGAGTTCGGTCGACGCGTCGGTTTCCTGGAATTCCTCGTTTCCCTTCAGCTTGTCTCGCGCCGTTTTTCCGAGAAGCCGCTTTGGCGAACCCCCGGCTCGTTTGCTCGCCGCCGAGCCGAGGCATCGTGGTGACTCAGCCTCGCCCCTGCAGAAGAGATCGGGCCGGCTGGGCAAGGCCGTGGACAGATTGAGTCGCGGCCTTGGCACGCTTCGGCTTGACCCACCAGCGCTTGGTCCTGCAGATCATAAGAAGCTTCTGATTCCCCAAGAGTGGTATAAAAATATTTTAGTTAAAAAGAAAAGACCAGAAAAATTGAGCTAAACTGAATTGGGTAACAGATACTAAGAAAAAACAAACAAATGGAAGACAGGAAAGAAAATGGTACAGCAGAAAGCACATCCCAGGGTTCCCATGGTCATGGAAAAGCTGGAAAATGGCATTTCAAGACCTCATTTTCCAGGCCTGGGAAAGTCATGGAATTAAGTAAAAGCATTGAAAGTCTTAGAAAAGTCACAGAATTCAAATATTTTGTCTGTAATTAAATAAATTACAGTAATCTTCCATGGATAATCTTTCATGTAACGTTTTGATGTGCAAGTCTGTTGGCGCAACATGACATGCGACTATGTTATGCGCCTTCAATTTCACTTCTGTTCATGTACGTTGTGTCATGGGAATTTTATTAGGGGTCCATGAAAAGTCATGGAAATGTTTTTGAAATATTTTGTTTGAAAGTGTCTGGGAACCCTGGCGTCCATGAGTGACAAGTGAGGGAAAATAGACTAAACTAAAACAAACTGCATTACTCTGTAAGGAATTCAATTCAGTTCAATTCAAATCACTTTATTCGTCCCTGAGGGGCGATTTGAAAAGGGAGGTAGAAACGTACCTGATGCAGAAATGAAATGACTCTGAAGCTTGTAAGCAAAGCACGGTGGAAACTGTCTTGTCTTGGTGGCCCTGCCTGGCCGTTGAACTCCTTTTTAAAAGATAACCGAGGCATGTGTGGATTCCTTTCTTTCTTTCTCTCTGTTTGTCAGGAACTTGAGGAGAATTACCAGCGGGCCTACTCTGAAGCCTTGACAGCCTTTGGGAACGGAGCCCTGTTTATTGAGAAGTTTATTGAAAAGCCGAGGCACATTGAAGTACAGATCCTGGGTAAGTGCGCGGCCCGGTCTTTATACTGGCCTGTTGGTATGTGTTGGTATTTATACTGACTTAAGAATGTGAGAAACTATGATACATACTGGAGTCTGTCTAGGGAGAGAGAGTGACTCATCAAAGGTGTTTTGTGTGAGAACAGAGTGTATGTATGTGTGTGTCAATGAGATTTATCGGCCAGCAGAGCATTGTCTGCTATTATTCCTCCTGGTTGTGGAGAACGTAACTGCAGCCCCGATCGATATTATAGAACTGAAATCCAACACTCGCACTTATAGGAAGCGTGTGCATCGGTTTGTGTGTTTGTGTGTATTTTGTATGTGTGCGTGCTTTGACGTGCATCTGCAAATGTGAGTATGTGCACATGTATATATTACCGCTCTGTGTGTGTGTGTATGTGTTTGTGTGTGTGTGTGCATTTGCCCCGATGTGGTTCGGCAAGTGTGTGTGCGCGCATATGTACTCACTGTGATTAATTAGCGTCTGCAGGGCATGTGGGGGATTTTGTGAGTTTTCTGAATTACCTGTTAAAGGCCACCCCCCCATCCCCACACACACACACACACACACTCCTGCTTTTTCCTGCCATTGTTCCCCCATTTCCTCCCTCCTCCTCTTCATGCTCCCTGTTTTTCCTGCCTCCCTCCTTACTCCCTTTCCTGTTTCACATCTTTGCCATCCCTTTCTCTCTCTCATTCTCTGCCCAACCTTCCGCCATCTTGTTTTATTGCCCCCCCATTCCTTTTCTCCTTCCTCCTTTTCTCGCACACCTTGTTTCTTTTTCTCCTTCCATTCCTCCCTTTGATTACACTTTATTTCCCCTCCCTGCACCCTACACCCACTCATTTGGTCTCACCCATCTGTGTCTTCTCCCTAGGCGATAAGTACGGCAATGTCATCCACCTCTACGAGAGGGACTGCTCCATTCAGCGGAGACACCAAAAGGTGAAATTCTCAATGTAAAATTCACATAGCCCGATGTAATTTCTTTCAGATTATCAGCGTGGCATTTTTGCCATATCTGGCTGGTTAAACATGAACTGCAGGGTGGCGGTGGCGGTGGCGGCTTTTGTGCAGCAAAGATCACAAGCTGGATTCAAACCCACAACCACTCCAAGTCTGCTGAATATATAGAAAACCCTCTTGTTTTATTTTATCTTTGTGTACCCAAACAGGTCAATTAAACAACATATTAATAAATAAGATTATTACAGTTTAAAACGACAAGCCCTGGTTAGAGGCAAAATATGTCTTGAGCAGCAGGGGGTAAGAGGATTATATCCCAATAAAATTTAGCCACTGCTAATGCTGCGTGAATGGGAGTCTTTTGCAACAACTGCAAAATTTTACATAATTCTCAGCCAAATCATCTTGGATCAGCAGAGCCATGTTTTCTTGGGCAGAATCAGCCGCCGCTAATGAATGGAAGTCATAAATCTCAGCCATTTAGTCCCCAAGTTGTTGAGGCTGCTCCTGGGAAATGAATGTGAGCGTTTCAGCTTCACCTGCTTCCTGCACTGCAGAGAAACATCTGAATATCCACATGAAAGAGGAAAGAGGAATTGTCGTCTAATCGCTCCGTATGACAATGCTTTCATCAGAAAAAGCTGATTATCTTGTAATATTTCATTACATATTGTCACCTCAATGCTGTTTTAATCATATATTTTCATCACTTTCTCTGTCTCCCTTTAATCAAATTATAGATGATAATCATATTAGCGGCAGTGTTCATGCCAGCGCTGCTGCTCTTTGATTCTGCGAGTCTTAATCTGCCTTTGCCCTTAATCTAGGATCTTTTTGAATCTCAGGAACAAGAATAGTTTCTTGTTGAAATAGATTTTGGATTGTGGAGCACTAATAGGATATTTTTAGCTTTTCCAGGGTGTCTTGGAAGTGATTTTTATACTTCTTGGATAGGATTTTTTTCATTGTATTTCATAAGATTTGATAAGAATTTTAATCAAGTTTTGTGCATCTACTTTTTTTTTTAAACCGACACGGGTCGTATTGTTTTGAACTGGATTCAATTATTTCTCCTGGATAGGTTAAAATTGTCTGACACAGTGGAACGAAACAGATCAGCTCCCAAAACTGTAAACACCACCCACCCAGGAGTTCAGGCCAGACAAAATGAAATGCTGAATATGATTGGAAATCACTAAATACATATTGTCTCTCTTTTGTTTAAGGAATACTCAAGTGTTTTAGGCAAAACACCCAGAGATAGACAAGGTGTTTGATACCATTTTCACCTCTGTATGTCCACTAGTTAAGTCCTATAGTCAGCATTTTATGTTAGCTTAGCATAAAGACTGGAAGTCTATAGGAGTCATTAGCCTAGCTCTGTCAAAATGAAAAAATAAACCTTACAGCAACTCTCCAGCTGTTTTATTTACACAGTGTATCGCATGTATATGAAATACACGTCTTGGAATAAAAAATGTATAAAACAAGGGTTGTTTGGGAAAAGTTAGATGATGGGAACTATAACCACTGGACATGTGTTCATCGGTTCATCTGCGTTTTCCATTACCGTGTAACACACATGATCCATTATGCAAATAAGACAGCTTTAGAGCTGCTGTACGGTTTATTTTTTTCACTTTGACGGAGCTAGGCTAATGACTCCTGTAGACTTCAAGTCTTTATGCTAAGCTAACACAAATACTAACCATAGGACCTGAACCAGTGGACGTACAGAGGTGAAAATGGTATCAAACATCTTGTCTCAGTCTGTATTCCTTTAAAGCTGTTGTGACACCTGCTCTGATGGCGAGCATGGAGTGAAAACTTAGGGTGGTACTTCTGTCTAAAACTTAGTACTACACTTGTAAAGTGCCAAGTGTAAAGTCTAAGCTTACAAAATTAAAGACATCTGTATTCTGGATATCACTGCGGTGTTATCAATCACATTCTGTTATTTTTGAAGGTTGTGGAGATTGCACCGGCTTTTCAACTGGACCCTCATCTGAGAGACCGACTCCACGCCGACGCCGTCACTCTGGCCAAGCAGGTACATCCGCATGCACACACACGCACACGCGCGCACACACACACACACACACACACACACTTGGACAGTGAGCAGGTACACAGGAAAGCTCTTCACCTTCACCTGCCTGAGAGTCTAAACATTAATTATAGAATTCAAAGAGCATAACTGAGGAGTTTAACACCTAATAGCCTCTCCATCTTACCTTGCTGAAGTTCGCTGCGTGTGTGTGAGTGTGTGTTCATGCATCATTTGCCAATGATTCACTGACTGGCCCTGAGTCAAAAATTTAATGCACTCGAATATTTCTCAGTGTGTGTGAGTTTTAGAGTGATGTGTCCTTGTGCATATGTGTTTGCGTGAGGGATTTTATGTGTGTGTGCATATTTTTTTTTTCTAGCCCTGTGTGTAGATTTTTTTTCAAGGGGTGGGTGTTTGATTTTGAAGCCAGTAGCGATCAGCAGTAAAGCTGTAATGACACCTACTGTGAGAGTCTGTCTTTCAGTGTTATTTCTGTATCTCTCCGTCTTGTAGAGGCATTTCCCTGAGGCTCAAGTTAACTAGAGTGTTTCAGTACATTGGGGAAATGCTCCTGAATGAATGGAGGGTTTGAAAGCTTTCATTACAAAACCCCCTATGTAACCTTTTTTATTTTTTTTTCACTGAACTTACAGATCTAACACATGTACCTTTAAATGATTTTCTGTGCTCATGTGCCCGCATGTCAAAGCTTGTGCAGGTAGCTTTGTAGAATGGAATGGATTTTGTTGAGAATTTGTACTCCAACAGTTTTCCCAGTCCTCAGAAGGAGGCTCAGCATGTCCTCCACGTCCCTCTTACCCACGTGCACGGCTCCGATGCCGAGGCTACAGCGGAGGAGGAAGTCGCGAGCCAGACCCCTTCTCTGCAGTTCACCGCAGGCTAAGTTTGTTTTGGAAGGGGAGGCGAGCGTGCACGGTGCATGTGCACGAGACGTGATTGGCACTGAGGTGGCAAAGCCTCCTTGAGGTGATTGTTTGATTAGAACCAAAAAGATTTTAACAAATATTACAAAGAGCAGATTTTTTTTATTCACTGCATTTGACTTAGACATTCTGTATATAATACCATTTTGTAACAACACATTATGATAACGACACATTTTGTAATAACTTTCCAAAATATAATAAATGTTTCCTATTATGTAATATATTTTGTAGCAAACCGTTCCAACGCAAAATGCAATACATTTCCATGCATTTTGTAAGAACTTGTAGCATAATTTGGTGATTATTACATAATGCAGGAAGAAAAGAAAATGAAGAAAATGTAAAAATCCACTGCACTATGTAACAACTTCTCACAAAATGTGGAAAAATGTATGACATTTTGCATTCAAGGAGTTTACTGGAAAATGCGGCAAGTTATTTCAAAATCTATTATGTAATAGTTAAAACTTTAAATTTATTGCATTTTAGAGAGTTATTGCAAAATGTGTCATTACATTAAAACTGAAGAAAGAAAGTTAACTGCAGAATCTTTAAGCTGGTTCCATGGTCGTTCATCAGAAAGCAGAGTTATTTCTGAGACATGAAGGCAGGTGTGTGTATTGAAGGTGCAGTGAGTTTTGTCCACTTGTTGAAAAAGTTGCAAGTGAGTGAGAGAGGACCTGAAAGTGTTATTCCAGCATAATGCACAAAAGCCCGAGTTGTATTGAGGATGTAGGAGCAAATTCTTCTTGTTTAGTCTACACAAAACAAACAATGAAATTTGGTCTATTGACAAGCCGCAGCTCGGCTCCCTCAGGAATTTTAACAAGCTACCTACACGTTTCAAACGAGGGGAATATTTCTGCTTTGCCAAGCTGTGAAAATGAAAGTGCCGTTTGTGGTGGGAAATAGATGTCAACAATACAAGCCAGTAAATGCTTTTCTAAAATTGGATTTTACAACAGTATCTTGAGGTAGGAAATGCATCCAGCGTCTAGATTACAATGACAGTAGTTGATTGTAATAAAACACTTCTTTGTTTGGGGCGCAAATTGGAATGGAAATAAATTGAGGCGTCCCTTTGGGGCGGGAGAAAGCTAATATGTCTTGTAGAGCATAATTTGTGTTGAAAGTTAAGGAGAATCACAGTTGATATCTGACTTTCGTGGCGGCCCGGCTGCGGCGGCGGCGGCGCTTTTAAGTCAAACTTCATCTCTCAGGGGAGCGCTCGGGTAACGACCTCTTCAGGTAATGGGCCGGCTGGAAAATGAATCGCGGCGAGGAGGCAGGAGAAGAGCCGGGACGGGACGATAAGA